>VDFB02186834.1:0-14756 GCA_007258455.2 Sequoia sempervirens
TCATCCCAAGTAGCCATCTCTAGAAGATGATGAATGTCCTTCTACACTAAATCACAAGGAACCACAATTGTGGAAACACAAGAATCTTCAAGAGTAAAAGTAGATGAAGGAGATGGAATATCAACACATGTCACTAGATCCTTATTAGATGAAATGATACCAAGATCATATGACCATAAGTTGAATATCCTCAAAAGTGTCCACACAAGATGCCTCAATGTGAATATTTGCACAAAAATTAGGAGAAAAATGTGAGAAGGTATAGAATTGATATTAGTGATCAACCTCCCCAACTGTAACTATATCTCTACTATGCAAATCCTGAATTATGGTAGAATATGGTGTCAACTCAACACTCTTGCCTACTCCACCATGTATGATCTAATAGATAGAAAGGATATTGGTTGAAAATCAAGGAACACAAATAAAATAATTGAATTCTCCATCATCCATGTCAATGGATCCATTCCCACAAACACACATATATGTGTTGTTCACCATTAGGATGTGTGGTGATGAACAAGTCTCAAATGAAGAGAACATACTCTTTGATGAGTCCATGTGATGTGAGGTTCCTGAATAGTGTATCCACCTCTCTAACTTAGAATCTGCAACTACAAAAAGTGCTTCCCCATTGATTTTATTGGAATTTGAAGAAGAAGAAGAAGAAGAATATGAACCCTTTGATGATGAAGACCCATTGATTTCATGCTTCTTAATAAAATGCTTCAACTAGCATCAATTTGTTTTGAAAAACATTGATGTTCATCATGCCCTAATTTCTTACAATATGTGCTTATAGGCTTCTCCTTCTTAGATGGTTCCCCTTTAGAGTGATGTGATTTTGATTCCTTATGTGGCTTGTTCCTTTTCTTTTTCTTCTTATCAAGATTCCCTACTTCTTTCTATTCCTTAGACTCACTAGCCAACAATGCTTGTGACTTGGAAGACTTGATTAGACACATGTTCATTAACTTAGCTTCCTCTTGGATTAGAAGATTTGCAAAGTTGTCAAACTTAGAATCAACAGATGATGCTCCCATATAAATTTGATGGGTATGAGAGCTAGAAACAAAAACTGAATACTCAGGACCAAACTTGGATAGCACATTTAGAATCATTTGTAAATCCTCCTTATCAATGTTGCAATCTTTCAACTATGGTATTAGTTGTTTAACTTTGGAGATGTAGTCTTGTATGTGGTCAAAAATTTTAGGATCAAGGATCATTAAATCATTGTCAATATAATATCCCCTAATCTTATCTATTTTACCATACAATTTTTTAAAAGTCTTCCAAGCCTCTTTAGGTGTTTTGCATGATTCAACATGAAATTGTAAATCAAATGAGACTAATGAACATATGCATCCTAGTGTTTTCTCATGATCAAGTGCTTGGTTTTCCAATTCTTTAACATTCGTAGGTTGAGGAATGGTTTCTTTTAGATAGTCTATTAGACCTTTCATCATGAGATAATTCCATACTAATTTTCTCCATGTAGCATAATTATGTTGAGTTAGGAGTTTAATTTGAGATTTCCCCATTGCAAGAACACAAACAAAGCAAAAGAATGTAATCAACCACTACAAGATTACCCCTCTCCCCCCCCCCCCCAAATTACTCAATGAAGAAACCCCCCCAAGAAAATATGATTTGTGGCACTTTATACTTAGTACAATTACATGTGCCACTTTCCAAAAATAGTGAATTGGACTTGATCTTAGTACATACAAATTATGAAATCTGGCCACAAGATCAAAGTTATTTTTTACAAAGAATGAGATCAATTTGATCACACCACTGGAAAGTACACAAAAAATATTCACTCAAAAATGTTATCGTAGGAGCAAGGATGAAACCCTCGAAGTTCTAAAAATGAGAATTGCTCAACAACACTTGTGAGAATCTGCATTTTCTAGAAAAACTAGGCACTAAAATAAAAATCTAATTGCACCACTATGTAGAGCTCAAAAAACTAGCCAAAATAAAGAATATCAGAAAAAGGAGTCAGAATGAACAAGTTATTGGCCTTCAAAGTTGGATTTCAAAACTAAAAACTCAATCCATGAGGGGGTGATTTTTTTTCAAAAAATCGGTGACTTCATGCTAGCATCATCAAAACATGATCTTAAAATTGATGGGAAAATGGATTTCATAAGAATATTTTCCCCTGGTTGGAATATTCTCTATACTGGAGACTTAAAATTGATGTCCATTTGAACGTCATCAGTACTAGTCACTGCTAGAATATTTAAAGAATATTCTATGAATAGGCTTTGTGAATTGATGGAATATTTTATCTTGAGAGGTAGTAGAATCCTCAAAAATACTTTGTAATATTCTTTTAAAAGTCACCGCTCTTAATTTTCCTATTAGTTTAGTGTCCATTTTTTTTAAAATTATCGATTAAAAAAACATCAAGATTTTTTGTGTGACCCATGGGTTGATTAGTGCCAAGGCCATGCTTGTGCCATGTGGCACTATTGGAGTGGCCCATGCACTATGGGTACACCTACAGGCCCACATAATATATATTATTTTTTTAATAAAACTTTTCAGACTTTATTAGAAAATAAAAAAAAATTATTTATAGAAACTTTATAAAACAATTTAACTCATAGATTTATTTTTTACCCTAATTTTCTTATTGATTGCAATAATGATGACTTGGGGGGATGTATTCCTTCGTGGGAAAATTTATTTTTCCTCTATAGAAAAATTTGTCCAAATTGATTTGACAGTTGATCTTAAGGTTTTTGGCCCTTCTAGATGCAATGGTAGGGTTGATTTTGACCCAAAGTGATCCAAAATTGTAGCTACCTTCTAGATTTGGAAACCACACTTTAGCTTCAAACCGTCATAGATATGGTCTCATATGTCTCATTTGGACGAAACAAAAGAAAAGACTAGCTTTCTCAAACCATCTAATATCAATGGTGAGTTTAGATTTGCACCAAAAAGCTCTACTTTGAACTTGCAATATAAATCCACAAATAAGAAATCCCCAAATCTTGTATTTCTTTCAAGCTTTTTTGATTCTCCAGGTCATCATTCTATGCAAGAAAAGAGCATACTCAACTTTTCTTGAGATTTAACAAGATATCTCAATAAAGACTAACAAGAAGAAATCCAAAAAGCTTTGATACCATGTAAGATTTGGTATAGAATAACTCTACACCATGCAAGATTTGGCTGAAGATTATAGCCACCTAAGATCTAGGCACTTCATGAAAGCATAAGAGAGATCAATATGCAATGCTCAAGATTGCAATGGAATTGATTATTCAAGAATATGTACAATATACAATGTATGAGACCACCTAGTTAAATAGCCAAGGTGAGACATAGGATTATGACAAGTGTCTTAATCCTATGACATGTGGAAACTTATCACAACTACCTATGATACATGCGTTATAAGTCAAAAGATAAGATAAGATCTAATGAAAATGAACAACTTCTAAAAAAGATTCCCTCCTAGGACCTAAGTAAACTTAACATGTAAATACATCTTGTAAGTCCCCTAGTAATGAAATAACTAGGTACAAGACTTTATTTACACTAACATAATGGACCCCAAGTTAAGATGTCGCAAATCAATTATAAACATTGATGGGATCAAAGAACTATAAAGATATAGAATTGGACTAATTAAAATGGGTGCTAACAATGGATCTTCTTGGGTATGTGCACTTCTTATAGGTGTAGTGAGAATATTGAAGACTCTAAGGGAGTAAACCAATATTAGGAGAAAATTGTGGAGGGAGAAATAACAAAAAATAGAAGACATATGATATATATATAGCATAAAAAATGAAAAATGAAAAGCTAAACATTAAATTAAGAAAACACACAAATAACAAAGCTTCTCATAGAACTAGGGTGTGAAAGCATAACTAGGAAGATCTAGTGTACATTTAAAGCTATATGGAATGAACTAGATATATTATAAAATAATATGATCTCTAAAAAAATCATATGGACCAATGCCATAGGGGAAAAAAGGAAATAAATTATTTTATCAACCAATATATTGTGTTCTCAAATTATTTCTTGCATCATATTCTAATAAATGTAGAGAATGCATGGATAATTACAAGGACAAAGTCAATGAGAGTTACACTTATGTGTTAAAGCCCAAATGTAAAGGTAAAAAAAAATTCATTATACATACTGTGATAAGGAAGAGTGTGAAGAAGAAGGTTGTTGGTAGTTGTATCTTGAGTTAATGTCTTCTTGGAGAAAGAAGAAAGGTAATAAGTTTTTCATATTTGGAGACAAGCATAGCAATGTACGAAGAATCTAATGTTGATGAGCATCTTTCTTGTCCTACTACAAATAATAGTGTTATATTATTCAATAAAATAATTTCAAGTGAAGAGGATATCATTGAATTGTTCCATATATAACCTGTAAGAAAAAAGTAATAAAATTGATGCTATATTTGATTTGTGTTCACATTTTTCTTCTCATAGATTATTCACTTGGAACTTATTTTGGAAGTGTCATATCAATCATTTCCTCATTTACTAGATTACTTTAAGGAATATGTGAGGGTAAAATTCATCAAAAAATACAATTTGTAGTTCTTCAAGATTAGCCTGGATTTTATTCATGAGGCTCATTTTGATGTGGTTTCCTTGGGTACATTTGTAGAACTCCTAGGAATTTCATATTTATAATAAAGAGATGTAATCAATTTCTAAGGGAAGATCCAATAAAAATTGGTTTGTAACGTAAAGGACTTATGTTTTAAACTCTTAAAATAGAAAATATAAGCTTGTGATGGCTAGCATCTATATGAGGATTTTTTTAATCAATGCAACTAGGTTCTTTTCTAAGAAAAAGAGCACACATGAAGAAGTGAAGATATAGCTTTATTCATGCAAGGAACAATAGGTCAATTAAAATTAAAGGAGCATAAAATTGGACATTGTTCATTCTATGGTATCAATCAAAAAGTGCACTTAAACTAGAATGCAATTCATTTTGGGGAATTATTTGCAGGATCATCATGGAAAAAAATAGGCCCTTAAGTGGCAAAAAATTAGAAAAATCAGAGTTAGGCAACTTGGCATAAAAATTTGAATACATATGTTATCTATATTATTTAAAAATATGTATTAATAGAATTTGTAGAAAATTTAATGTAGTTTCTAAACTACTAGGTTTATTTTTATTTTTAAATCTATTTGGTGAAAATTTGAAATTTCAATCCAGTAGTACTTAAATTTCAAAGGAAAAATAAGAAGTAGGTGTCTATCTGACCACCCTAACCACAATAAAATGATAATATATTTTTATAAGATTTTATATATAAGTAAAGGACTCATGTACTGATGTGGTGCATATTTTTTTGTAATTTTTTTCCAATTAAATAATTAATTATGATTTTTTATTACAACTTTTAAAATAAAAAACTTCATTATGTCTAACCACCTTAACTTGGTCAAAACTTCATGAAATTTCTTTCTTTCTTTTTTAATCCTATGGTATCACGAGAAGCATGTTTGGATTCAAAAATGTGATACCATTTGAAAGCTATGGATGTTTTAATTAGCTATCAATCGGGACTTTAGTTTTAATTCAAATAGAAAATAAATAATAATTATTTATTAAATTCAAGTAAAGAATAATTTATATTGGTGGAAAATTTGAGAATCTTCTTTAAAAACCATTTTCGTTTCATCAATTTTGGGTAAAAAAAAAGTTGACCACATACCCTAAAAACCCATCATTATAATACTTTTTGGCCCATCATGATCCTGCACATACCTTTTGATCATGTCAATGTAGAAGAATATAAATTTAAAATAAAATTGATAATATGGAAGTAGATCTAAAACAACATATTAAATTGCTCCAAAAATAAAATAAAAATTTAAAAATTAAATAGAACAACAAAACCAAATCAAAATCCAAGACCAAAATAAAATTAAAAGAAAACAACCAAGCCAAAATGTCCTATTCTATCAAACAAATAGTGACTAAAATTTTCAAGGGTATAAAAAGAACAATCCCAACTCTTACAATTCCTTTCATCTTTAATCATTAACATCATCATAGTTGCATTCCTAAAATTCCTGATTTATCTTTAAATTCAAAAATAAAATCTTGAACCATTAGGGTTCGTATTCCAAATGGTTTTTAGAAAAAAACTAAAAGTTGGGGAAGCTCATCTTCTTCATACATTCAACCCACTAGCATGTTTTCTTACATGAATCCTTATAGTCAAAACAATAAGAAGGTTTGATTTTATAAATAACATATTCCAAATCAATTTTTATGGTAAAGAACATATATCATTACTTTGATTTTTGTTACAATTTCTTTTAAAGAAATAAGAAGGATGAAAAATTAGAGAAGGCTTAGAAAACTCTTGTATTGTGGTGCCATCCATTGAGGAATGATGACCACCATCATGTGCTTTAAATTCCTCTACATGTATTTATCCATCCAAATCTAAGCATCCATTGTGTATATGCACATTAAAAAGAAATTTGATGAACACTATATCATATAAAGACGTGTCAATAAAATATTCTTTAATATAATCACTAACTGTATGAATTTCAAAAACAAAATCAAATTTGTATTTTCAAATAAAAATTATGATATTTTTCTACCTTAACATCATATTCAGATTTACCTTCATGTTATTCACAAGTTTCAAAGTTCATTGGGATATGGGGGTGCATGCCAATATAAAATAATGAGACAAAATTATGAGTAGATTATGACAGGTAAGGGACAATTGATAAGAATGGATAATTTTCCTACGCTTGTAATTCAGTGGGGTCAATTTGTGCATTTCTAAAGGTCAAATGCATAAAATTAAAGAGAAATTATTACATATTTAAATATTTAAAAAAAATTCAAGTGCTAATCTCTTATTATACAAGTTTAACATAAAATATATTTAGATAATTCTTAGAAAGTATATTAAAAAAAGCTACACATACACATAAAGATATGAATATGGTTTAAATTCATAATGGTTAATCCAAAAAAGTTTAATTATTTCATTTGCAACTTGGAAATCCATATAGAAATGAATATTTAAATGCATACCATTATATTTGAATTCTAAAAGGATTAAGTAGAAGTTATAAAATTAAACCATATATGTAGACAAGTCCTTTATTACACACAATCTAATGAAGGATATAGGAACAATGTTAAGTAGAAGATGTGATCATCTTACCAATGAGAACTTGTGCTTTATTTCTTTAGGTGATAGAATCAACATGTTAAAGAAACATGAAAATAATAATTTAATTATAATATAGGGAACCAAAACTACACCTTTTCATCTAAAAAAGTCTTCACATAGTTAAGGTCTACTTTAATAATTCCTAATTACTCAAAAAAATTCCATAAATTAGTATAAAAATATATAGTTTTTTTAATTTTATGTTTTTTTTTATAGTTGTTACATCAACCAACAAATATAAAGAATAGTAGATCAATGAATGTGGCCTTGGAAACCTATAAAATTACTTCAAAATAAATGTCTAGAAAATATTTATGGTTTAAATTTTGATTTTTTAAAATATTTGGCCAGTCTCACAAGTTAATAAACTTATTGCTTCTAAAACAAAAGTAATGGATGCAAACATAAAGAAAAATTAAAAATAATAATTTGACTCCATGGAATTTTGTTTAGTCAAGAAATTATATCATCATGATTATATATATATATATATGAAGATAAACACACAATCTATGAAAAATGACGGTAGAAAACTATGGAAGCAAGTTATTTCTTTCACAAGCTAGTAACAAATTATATATGTGTTAAGTTAAGACTCACATGTAAAATAAATAGAGATGCAACCAAAAGTAATGTAAGACAACATCTTTCTATATGATTCTTGAAATTCATGAGATGGTGGATGAATACAAATTTGAGAGACTTTGATTATAATAATATATCCTAGTTAGAATTTAATTCAATTTGTAGAAGGGAGCATTACTACATAGTTATATCCAAGTCAAATAATTTTTCTAATTGTAAGAAATGTAACACCCTCGCTACTTGGAAGTGATTGAAAAATTAACTAAAGAACATAAGAACATATTTGAGTAGGAATTCATGTTTCATAACAAACATGCCATTTTTTTTATAATAAGTATGTAATACACAAGATTATAATCAAAGTGTTAGTTTTAAAAGTTCTAGCTCAACAAATCATAGAGAACATATATAAAACCTAAACCTATAGAATATCAACCTAGGATAATGAGCTTAAACTCATGATTAAAATATGTTATCTAAGAGGTCAATTGATCTAAGAGTATGTATCTCTTCCTCAATTTAGTATTTCCTAAGAATTTAATTTTTGTCATTATTCAATCAAGTCTCCATCGCCAATCATACCTATGAATCATGCTTAATAAATAACTTTATTATTCCTCACCTTTGTTTAGATCCATTGTAGTAGATTTAACTTATATTTAAATTTAACTTCCATTAGAGATATTATAAGTAACTCTTTCAATTAGAATTCAACATGTCTAATAATACCATAGTATGAAAAAAAAAATATCATTCCCCACATAAATGACCAACATTAAAACATCAAATGAAATGCAAATTGTTAGAAAAAACTATAGTGAAAAGAGGGAACCATGTACTCTTACAAAAGTTGACTCTCAAGTAATCCACACTCTATGTTAGAGGCTATTTAGAGATATGATCATTCCTCCAACTTGTGGTTGGTCCTTCAACTTTAATTTTTATAAGTGACACAAACAAATAGATAATACATTTAATTGATTAAATAGAAATAAATAAATTGTCACAATAATAATAAAAAAAAGAACATTACATGTATATGACCAAATTATTCAATTGTGAGATAACGAATGAATAAAAGAAATAACAAGAAGAAATCACAATTGAATGATCATAACAATAAATAAAATAGGAAAATTGAATTAAACATGATGTAAACCTATAAAACACACACATACAATTCACCTTAGTAAAAATCCATTGCTCTTCTCTATTTCACCTTGGGAGAAATGGTGTAAGTCCTTTGTTCTTAGACTTTAATTAGCCACAATAGTATAAAGAACCTACAAAATTTGAGTAGATTTTCTTTGCACGATCTGGGATGATAAATGAATGATAGGATGGTTTGATTTATAGATATATGGTGACACTGATCAATGATCAAGATTAGAAGAAGGGATGAAAATGATCAATGATGGAGGATTGATGAGAGGAATTGATTGATTGTTTTAACTGACTACATGATTTCAGATAATTGATTGCATGATTCAGTTAAGAGAATTGATTGTCATGTTAACTAAGATTGATAGTTAGTGGACTAAATTGATTGCTCAGTTGACTTGAAGTGGGTGGGAGTGTAGTGGATTTGATTGATGAGTAGATTGATTAGTGGACTGAGAGTAAGTCTTAGTCAACAGGTGAGGTGGAATTTGTATGAATATTTAATAATTAAATAAATTTAGTTATTATCTACATTTGTATGGTTAAATTTAATAAATAAAATAAATGATTTATTTATTTTGGAAGAAGATAATGTTTGAGAAATAAATTAAATAATTAAAAACAATTATTTAATTTAGGAAGTGGGAATTTGCATGAATATTTAATAATTAAATAAATTTAATTATTGAAAGATGTAAATGTTTATGTATATTAATAAAATATTTTGTGGCTTTGCCACTTTTATCAAAAAAGAATTAATTATTATTTACATGTGCAAGGTTGAATTTAATAAATAAAATAAATGATTTTATTTATTTTAGAAGAAGATAATTTTTGAGAAATAAATTAAATAATTAAAAACAATTATTTCTACATAAGAATAACAAGGAAAATTGAAATTCTTCTACCATTTTTTAGCAATGTCGCCCCTACAGAAAGCTCTGACCCTTGTGGCTAGGATTAGCTCAAATGGAGTTAGGAAAAAATCTTATGGAGGGAAATCTAATGAGCAATGACTTCGTTTCAGGTTGCAAACATCATAAATCAAGATCTACGACGACTGCACTATGAAGCGAAAGGGAGTGTATTGAATATGATGGAGGATCCTACCTCCACCGGGAATGATGGTAGTGTTGCATTCTTAGACTATCAATGTCCTTGCGCTAGGTGTGCGGACTTTGTGTGTGACGCCAAGGTATTCTAACCTGGTTCAACTCAAGAGCTCTGGTGCTTTGGCTTCAAAGGATTTGCATTCTATTCTACCTCTTCATTGTGCCACCTCTTCTCCAATAGTGGAATTGGGTGAAGAAATCAGGTGAGAAGTAGCAAAAAATGAAGCTTATTCCACATAGTTTGGTTTGGTTAGGAGATTTCAAGGGTAGGCTGCACCCTTTAGTGCTACACCAATGGATTTCAAATACATGGTACCCCATTTTGGATGGGGATATCCAAATATATCCCTGCGTATGAGGTTTTTTCATGGTGTTCTTTGATAACATTTGAGACAAACATATAATTTTATGTGACTATCAATGGATTTATGATCAACATTTGTTGAAGTTAAAACCATGGCATCCCTCCTTCAATCCTACCACAAAATATTTTGATGCAACCCCAATTTAGGTAAGGCTCATGAATCTTCCTTTACAATTCTAGTTGACTCTTTCTCCGAAGCTATATGCAATTCATTGGGAAAGTTTTTGGGGGTGGATGAGGGCTCATCAAATTATATGCACACACCATTTTCTCGTATCTTGTTAGAGATGGATATTACCAAATATTTACTGACCTGGATATCTTTTAAAAAAAATTAGATGAGTGTTGGAATCAATTTCTTGACTATGAGGGGATACCATTTCGTTGTTGAAGATATTTTAACACCCAACATATTGTTGATCACTATTCGAAGTGTAAAACTGAACTAGTCAAGCCACTTGGTGGAAGATGCATGCCCTCATCATAATTGCGTGGAAAAATTAGTTTTAGATCAAAATCGTAAAACCCCCATTGTTGTTCCAAAGAAAATCAAGGAAGAAATCATTCATAAGAAAAATTACAGTAGTTGTCTTGCAGATTCAAAGTCCATAGTTGAATCTTCTTCTTTGGAGAGGGGCAACATTAAGGCTGCAAAAATTTCTAAGTCAAATAGGGTGGGAGAGGACTTAGGAGACTACTAAAAAATAATGCCTCCTGAGGGAGATCAAATACCCTTAAACAAAATAGAAGACGAAGCGAGTGTTGGTACTCTAGAGGAAAATTGAACTGTGGTGCAAAAGAAAAGGAAGAAGAATGAGGTGAAGTTCAACATGCATCGCCACTTCCTTTCCAAATGTGGAGATAACTCATAAGTCTATAACTGGTTGGGGGCCCTTGCCCTTTGTGCTTTTCAATTGGAATCTCGTTTATGAGTTTCCCAATTTGGGCTTGAGGGTTAGTTTTTTGGTATGTACCAGATTGATAATAATATATGCCCAACCACTAGGGTTTTGATGTAAAATCTATTTTATTTTAATAAAAATGTTGTGTCCCTCTATAACCACTTTACCAATAAAAATCAATTATTTTAATTAGGAAGTGGGAATTTGCAAGAGTATTTAATAATTAAATGAATTTAATTGTTATTTACATGTGCAAGGTTGCATTTAATAAATAAAATAAATGATTTTATTTATTTTGGAAGAAGATAATTTTTGAGAAATAAATAAATAATTAAAAATAATTATTTTAATTTAGAAAGTGGTAATTAATTAAATAATAAATTATTTAATTTGGAGATGAGAAAAGATAATTAATTAAATAATAATGATTTATTTAATTAAACTTGGAAATGGGGCAGGGGGCCTACCTCAATTGACTAAAGCATCCTAATGTAGGCAAGAGGTCACGAGGTCTAGTCCCTCCCCAAACCCATGGTACCAAAGGGCATGTCGCACTAGCACCACTGGTCACATGAAAAATGTTTACTAGGCACACTACAGTTTATAGGGGGACAAATACCCTACTGATTCTTGTAGTCTTAAAATAATAATAATAATAATAAAATTGAACTTCAAAATAAAAGAATAATTAGTAAATTAATGAAATAATGTTAATTATTTAATTAATAGTGTACAAGGAATTTTGATAATAATTAAATGATTTAAAAATTATTTCATCATAGAAGATAATATTAGAATAATTAAATAATAAAATTATATAATTAATATTGGAAGAATAATTAGCATGATTTGATGTCAAGAATGTTAGTAGATTTTCAAGTGTTTACATTTTTCCCTTCTTTGAGACAATGTGTTTTTATAGCGTTGTTTCAAAGAAAGTGATGTCATGCCCTAGATTTCCTGGATGAATCAAGAAATGAAGAAATGAATGTAGGATTCCCCCTCACAAGTTTGATAGAAGAATGTAATTGTTAGCTTAAACTCTCGAAAAGGATTGGAAAGATGTGATAGAGATGAAGAAAAATGATAAGACAGATTTGGATGGGTAGAAAAGTTAATATGGTGAAAGATAGTGATAAGATAGTTGACGTTGATCGATGTCACACACTAGAATGTATGTGAAAATAGAGTGATATAGATTGAAAAAGATGGATCGGTATAGATTGTGCTTTCTATTTTGTGTTATTTCTATCATTATAAAGAATTTTATTATGTGGAAAGCAGATGTATGAACACCAAGGCATGATTTTCTATGGAGACATTTGTTTCCTTTTTCCTAATTTTTTTGATATATGACAATTGGATATATGTACACCAAGTTGAGACAAACCTTAGTGATGCCAGTATTCATTGCCAAGTTGAAGACACAACAAATAAGGATTATTGTTAAACATACCAAACATGATGGAACCTTGTCAAAATGTGTAAGGAAACATAGCTTATGAACATGATAACCCTACTATATAAAGGTGATTACCGACCTTATAGACATATGGAAATTTTTTAATGTTTGAATCTAGTTCAATACGCATAAAGTTTGTACTAGTCATAGAAACACTTAAAAACATTCTAGAAACACATCATATGAAAGCAATTACCTTGCCCCATTCTTGCTCCTCTAATCATTTTGAGATATCCTTGAGGAGCATTGGAATAAGGCAATAAGATAAATCAAGTAATAAAAGAATCAAGGACCAAATGGATCAACAACTATCATATTTTTTTGCCAGAGAATATTTGATCAAAGTGGATAAATACCTATTATAGGAAGGATGCATTTGTTAAGGTGGGATTTGTTGGATAAGATGTATAAAGATGATTTGGCAATAAACCAATAGGTTGTAGATAGTTTAGTGAGGGTCTCTTATTTTTTATTGTCACCTGAACGTTCAATGTAATGTGGGTTATACATGATGTGTATTTGTTTGAATTTCATTTCCAAACAATGTAAATTTATTATGGATATGGTAGATGATGTTATGTTTTGATTTTTTTTTTTAAATTTCAATGTTTTGGATTTTTTTGGAATATTTAATGCTTTTTGGATTTTTAGGATATTTGATTTTTTTGGATTTTAAGGATATTTGATTTTTTTTGGATTTTTTGGAATATTTGATATTTTTTTAATTTTTGGAAAGGTGTCTAGATCACTAAGTGAGCTAGAAGAAAAACATCAAAATATTTGTTCAAAATTAGGACTAATCACCTGTCTCCAGTGTCTAGCGATGTAGGGAATACCATGAGTGGATGAATTGATTAGTGTGATGGAAATGGATATGGGAAATATGAGGATAGGAATTATGAAAAATATATCTAGGGTAAGGGACTTTACTTTCAAATACTATCTTGTAATATGATAACGTGTTTGATCCAAGTTAAATGTTTGGATAGTGTTATGTAGGTGATGGTACTATATAGGATAGTATTGGTTAAAATGACTATGTCAAGAGTTTTCCAAAAAGAATAGTTTGAAGTATATGCCCATAGTCTTTATCAAGATCAAGATGGATATGGACTTGATGGATAAAAAAATGAAATTAAATGGAGGATAGTGGTGTTAGGATTAATGTAATTATGCATGAGATAATATGCTTCCAACTAGAATGGTACACAGATAATCGATTGTTACTCATGACACTTGTTTGCTAGCTTTTCATCATGATATATACTTGTACAACACACATAATAATGTTTTTCACCATTGGATGAATTATTTCTCTTCACTTTTTTTTTTTAATTTTTTAATTTTAATTTTTTCACTTTTGAATGATTGCCAATTATGTTGGACCACCTAGTAGTGTTGATGTTGATGTTGTTGTCATAATGTTCCAATAATTTTTATTCCTTGAGGAGCTTCTCTATCAAGACAAGGTCACTTGTGTATAGCCCATGAATGTGATTTTGATACTCCTGACTTTATCTAAATGTGCACATTGTGATAGAGTACCATTAAATTCCTTATGATAAAGTGTTGCTGCCAAGACATGATGAATGTGGAATTCTATGATTGTTGGATTTTAGGTGAGATATTGGAGTTTGATGAGGGATGTGAGATATGAATGAATTGTCTAGTAGTTTGGATGTAGGATTTTTTATTTTCCAAACTTGAGATGGTGGATGATGGAGTGTAGATGTAAGATTTTGAGTTTGTTTGGGACCAACAATTTTATACACCTTGTGTGTTGGTATTGAAGTCTATTTTGAAGGAGGTGGATACTTTTGATAGTTTTAAGGCCCTTTTTGACATGGCTCAATAGCTTAATTTACTATTACATTTGAATTTAATGTTGATTGGGCGCTCTACATGATCCAATTTTCTTTGAGGTCCATTTTGACTTTATGTGTCCACTTTGACTTTT
>VDFB02186836.1:0-97077 GCA_007258455.2 Sequoia sempervirens
AGGCTTACATAATAAAGCTTATTGATTACAAAACAAATATACATGCTTAAGAAGATCTACCTTTGAAGAAACAAATCCTAAACATTGTGGAACTCTATCAAGTTTCCCTGTGACCCTTAGAAGGGTGTAGCTTTGAGCATAATTCATGAGTTCTTGGAATACTATTTTCCTAAACTCCCAAATCATTGATTGCTAAATTATTTGACAATAATCCACATTAATCTCTGCAAATATAAGGGTCTATTAAATTGTTTGATGACCCTTGAAAGCGTATAATTCTCAATCATAATTTCATAAAATCACTGAACAATAATCCATATTGAGTTCAACACCAAATCCTTTACCTGTCTCCAAAAATCAAACTTCACAATATATGTATTCTTCAAATCTATCAACATCAACAAAGAAAGCAAGAAAGAAAGCAAAAATTCTTCTCATGCAAAGCACCATCTCAAAGTGGGAAGCTAACTTGAGATGATGGAATTTCCTCCATCCTTCAGTACCACCAAACTCTAATAGATCTTGTTACAATCCATTTGATTTCTTAGATGAGTCTTTGGAGGCCTCATCAGATGTTGCAAAGATATCCCCAATTACTATAATTTGAATGGCATTTATAATGTTTTTATTTCTAGTTTAATGGCCCTTGATATAGACAAAGAGAAACCCCATCTTTGGATTTGGCTTCTCCAAAATCAATTAAAATATCACCATAAATTTACTCTCTTGAACACCAATAGGAAGAAGATATATTGATTTGAACTCCATGCTATGCATTTCACTTCTTACAAAGAAAAGATCCCCTTTTATCACTAGGAAATAATCTTCAAACAAATAGAGATTTAAATATGGATCAAAAAATTCCTAGTGACTTTATTCATGGTGTGATCAATGGGAAGAAAATGAGTGCACTTATCATACTGAACATTAGGATTTTAGTGAATAGAAACCACATCTCCAATACAAATCATCACACTTGAATTCACAACCTTGTTCATTTTAGTCTCATCTTCAAGAGTAATAGAGTGTATCCTTCCTCTTGTTCCCCTTAATAAGGATTGTGTCTTCATAGAATAATTGTAATTTTTCCATGGTTTCTAAGTGCAGGAAAACAACTAATTTATCATTTTTAATGGCTTTATCTGTAACCAATTAATTTAATTTCTTCTATGTCAATAAAGTATTTTTCTTTATCTTCATACTTGCAAGAGTAGACATTGTGTAAGATGCAATAAGCTAGGGTGTTTTCTCCATTTCAATGAAACACATTTTGCAATTTCTAGGAAAGCCTTTACATTTTCCCATGGCCTTTCAACAAGTCTTGCTAGCAACTACCCATCACCCAAATGCGCCTTAATGATCTTATGTCAGTATATATATTTTATTCCCTATAACTGTCTCCCATTATCTTCCATAAATTCACCTATCTCATTCTAACTTCCATGATATTCTATCATGTGGGTCTCCCTCAAACACCATACGCTCTTATTTTCACCATTTCACAATAACAAAATATGTGTCACTCTGATCCCAAATGAAGGTGAATATTTGATTGATATTATTAAAATTCAAGAGAGGATTTATACACAGAGGACTATAGTTGAGGAATCATTATAATTTTGTAATTGCATAGTAACTATAACTAAACCTCTGCAAACACATTCTAACAATGTAATATTTATGCTAACAGATTGTTATCAAAGGGATATAAGAGAAAATTGAGAGTTGGAATTAATATTTCAAACATCTTACAAAATATGATTTATTCTTACAAAATATGGTATATTGTAGTATTCTCAAACTTGAAAATATTATTTATTCTTCATTTTTCTAATAAATTTTCAAATATATTTTTCTATCTCCATATCAACACTATCATTAAGGTGTTCAAATTGAGCCTTTTTTATTATATCTGGTAATTAAAATTTTATGTTAACAACAATATTAAATCTTCCTTCTTTGGGACTACTATCATTCTCTTTTGGTCCTATTATTCTTGAAATAATATTATTATGTGCACTCATGTTGCTACCTAAAATTAAACTAAACTTTTCTCTTGCATTATACAATGATATTGATAAAAGTGATGAAGAAGAGTTATTTTTTGAGCTCAAAATGTTATTGCTAGACAATAAAAATAAACCTATTATTCTCCCACTTAAATTATTCAACTCCAAACCCAATTGTTGCTATTGTGTTGTACTTTCTTCTTTGAGTTATGTAGTCTTCTAAATTTTTACTAATCATTTCTTCAATAATATATTTATCATTTTCAATCTTTACCTCAATTTTTTTTTAATTATGAAAGTTGTAAATGTAGTGTACGAAAATGCTACCATTGTATTTTCTCACTTTTTTGTGCTTTCCTTGCTTTCTTTATCCTTATTTACATCTTAATTTTTCCTATTTTTCATTCACAAACCTAATTAAATATATCTTTTTCTAGCTAATCCCAAAAACAATCAATGGTTAAATGATAATTTAATGATTCTAGTTGTGTCCTTATTTTTGGACTATGCCTAATAAGACACCTAGGGCACCTTTGTCCCCCAAAGGTCTTGGGACCTTCATTTCAAGTGTGCCTTAAATGGGCCCCTTTTTAGATTCTATGCCCCGAGTTTCATGCCTTGGGACTAAGACACCACCTAGGGCATCTTAGTCCCCCTTAAGGTATTTTCAGGATTTAATTTCAAATTCTAGCGATATTTAGCCTCCTTTAATTAATGAATTCATATGTCATCTTGGTGTAGTGTAATTTTAGGATATTAAAAATGGATAAGTATAAACACAAGGTTCCTTCAATCATTTTTTATCCTAAAAAGCATTCAATTATTCACTCCTAAGGAAATTTTATGAGATCAAGAGCATTCAAGAGCAATTCATCAAGCATTTGGAGCCATCATCAAGATTCAAGCATCATATCAAGGATATTGTGGCATCATGTTTGTTATTGTGCATTTTATTCAAGATCTACATCCTTCAAGCAAGACTCAAGAACCACATCCATTACATCCATTTCAGGCATATTTTCATAACCTTATTAGAAGGGATTGGTGATTTGCAACATACTATTTTGTTCATTCATCATTTCCCTTCATTATTTCATTCTATTTCAAGGTTTAATTACCAACAAGGGGTTTGACCAAGGCAAACCCCCATTCACTAACAATCAACAAGTTTTTCCTCTCTTGCATGTTTGTGAGTGTGGATTTAGGTTGAAGACTTGAACATCATTTGAAGTACAAAGTTGCAAAGTTGCAAAGTTGCATTGTAAAGATGTCATCTTCACGGAAAACTCACCTATAGGCCAAATCTAGAAGTTTGAAAACCTAAGATAAAAGAAGAAGTAAATGATGTGAGTGTTCCTCTAGTTTGCTTGCACATCTAGCTAGGAAGACTTTTCCCTGTCTTCATCCAGGAACCTGATAGCTTCTAGGTTCTGATTAGGCTTAGGTCATTAACTAAGCTCTCTTTCAACTCTTCTCCAAGAGTTTCTCAACTTTGTGCTTCACCCTAGGAAGACTAACACCAATTTGAATTAGCAACTTTCTCCTACACTTAGAAGACTCTAAGTGCCAAAATCACAAAACACTTTGAACTGTTAGCAGGGGTGCTAGAGATACTGGAAACATGCATTTCACATCCAATTAGATCTATATTGGATGGTCTTCAATCCTCACTCTTACCGATTTCAAGAATTTGCCTTGAGAAGGCCTAATTCCTTGTAGCCCTTGACAGTGACCTTTTTGACTTTCTTGCCCAAACTTTCCAAACAACCTGGCAAACAAATTGCACTTTCAGACACCCTTTTTGATCCTTTAAATGATTCACAAGATTTCAGTTCCCTATGCCCTCCGTACAGTGGTCTCCTATGATCTAGGGTAAATAGGGCTAAAAGGCCTAATTAATAGGGCTTCTCTATTTTCTCACTCAAATATGAAGCAAATGGATTGATAGAAATCTCAATCCTCTTGGCATGTTAGGATATACCTGTGCCCAACCTAGAACTGTACTTGTTCCGTACTGTCCTTCTTTCCCCTGCCCAATCTCTTTAACTTTTCACTATCAAACCTCTAACCGGACTTCCCAAGCTCGCCTAGGGTTTGATTTTAAAAATACTTGCTCGACTCCACATGACTCCTACTACTAAATATTTACAGATCATTGGCTCCCCTATCATATCCATCTAATCTCAGGAAGTTCCCGTGGCTAGACTTTATGGGGGAGCCATGAAAAGACTGTCTAGTCAGAACAAAACAAGAAGACCCTCTAAACCTTAACTATTGAATTCAAAGCACCAAATCAACTCAAAACAACTTAATTATAAAATGGAAATTGCTCAAGACTACTTTATGAACACAAATCTAAAGCCAAATCAATATATACAATCCACTTGATATCACTGTTTCTTCAAAACACACGGTAAACTTAGAAATTGCAGACTTCTCTCTATTCACACAAACCAAAAACTTGATTACAATAGACTAACTGCTTGCCTTCGAGCCATTACCTTACATAGATGCCTTTTTCCATGTTTCAAGGGATGTTGGTCGATCCCACACTCCTACCTTTTAGGGGATCCAAGACAACTAAGTTGCATGCAACCTGACAAATGTTGTCATGCAACTTTGCAACAACTTTTTACAACTTCCCATTATGCCTTCTTCCAAACTCCTAGGACCTCTACCTTCTAGATTCCAAGCAACCAACTCCCTTAAGTGCCTCTTGGCATCTTCTAACAACATAGATGTGTTTAGAACACATTTAAGGCTCAACTTTCAATCCAAGCTACTAAGCTAATTAAAGCAAAAATTAACAACAATGATTAAAATATGGTGACCTTAGTCCTAGTGACTAACTCACCTAGTCCACACACAAACAAGACCTTATAAGGTCCAAAATAAACACACTAAACTCTGACTTGGCTAAGGTCAGATACAAGCCAAAAATGATAACTAACAAAATGGAGGTTAGCCTAGATGCTCCTGCACCATCCTCCCCAAAACAAAAGATTTCAATCCACCCTTGGATTGAGTAAGTTGAGATCAATGCCCAACTTCTTGAACTCTAATTCCTTGATCCACATTGCATCAGCATCAGGTTGACCATGTCTTTTAATCAAATGTTCCTTGTATTCCTTGGTTCTAGTCTTCTTGTAAACCCTGGTATCTAGTATACTGTCAGCTTGTTTGACTGTAGCAGAAGGTAGTTTTAGCTCCTCTACATCTTGGATGACTTCATTTAGGTTCTGATCCATGTCTGGTGATGGTCCTTTATAATGAACCAAGTCTGCAATATTGAAAACAGGGGACAATCCATTGTCATCTGGTAGCTGCACTTTAAAGGCATTGTTTCCATACTTTGCTAAGATAGGACAGGGACCTATCCTCTTCATTTGCAACTTGTGAGGAACTCCTTTTTGCAACCTAGACTTGTTTAGATGCACCATCACCAAGTCTCCAACATTGAACTGCACTTCTCTTCTATGCTCATTGACCTTGGTCTTATGCTTCATGGTGTTTTCTGCCAATGTCTTTCTGACTGTATCATGAATCTCCTGCATTACATAAGCAAAATCATCAGCATATCCACTTCCCTTGATTCCATCCTTTAAGTCTCTCAGCTCATAGATTCCTCTAGGATGTAATCCATAAACAATTTCAAAGGGACTCTTCCCTGTTGACCTATTCACAGTGTCATTATAAGCATATTCAGCTTGCCCAATCAACTGATCCCATTGTTGACCATACTCCTTGGTCAAGCACCTTAATAGATTTCCAAGAGTTCTATTAACAACTTCGGTCTGACCATCAGTTTGGGGATGGTATGCAGATCCAAAAGATAGATTAGTGCCCAATCTCTGCCAAAGAGTCTTCCAAAAATGGCTCATGAACTTGGTGTCTCTGTCTGATACAATGCTGATTGGTAATCCATGTATCCTTACTATCTCTTTGAAGAAAAGAGAAGCTATTTGACTGGCATCATTGGTAGTTTTACATGGCACAAAGTGAGCCATCTTGCTGAATCTGTCCACAACCACATAAACACTGTCCATGCCTTGTCTTGTCTTGGGTAACCCAACTACAAAATCCATACTCAAGCATTCCCATGGCCTAGTAGGAATAGGCAGTGGTTGGTATAGGCCTGCATTTGAAGAAGTACCCTTGGCCTTTTGACACACTATACAACTCTCCACATACCTCCTAACATCTAGGTTCATCCTTGGCCAATAATAGAACCTTTGAACAAGTTCTTGAGTCTTTGTGATCCCAAAGTGACCACTCAATGCACCATTATGCTTTTCTTGTATCAAATTCTCTCTAATAGAGCCTCTAGGGACACATAACTGATTCCCTTTAAATAAAAGATCACTTTGCAAAGTATATTCACCATATTTACTATGAAAATGATTCTTGTATTTAGCACATACCTTATAAATGTCTGCAAAATCTTCATCATCTACATATAGATCGTTGAAATGATCTATTCCCATGCTCTTTAACTGAATTTATTGAATGGTGAGGACTCTTCTACTCAAGGCATTTGCCACCTTGTTGAGTACTCCTTTCTCGTGCTTGATATTGAAGGTGTAAGCTTGCAGGTATTCCACCCATTTCATGTGTCTGTGACTCAATTTCTCTTGTGAATTCAGGAAACTAAGTTCTTGGTTGTCTGAATACACTGAATTCCTTGGGAAGCAAGTAGTGCCTCCATCTCCTTAAAGCCTAGACCAATTCATACATCTCAAGGTCATAAGAAGAATACTTCTTCTTGGCTTCACTTAACTTCTCTGAATGAAAAGCCACTGGTCTGCCCTCTTGGCTGAGAACAGCTCCAATAGCCACATTGCTTGCATCACATCCAATAGTGAATAGCTTCTCAAAGCTTGGTAACACCAAAATAGGTTGGGTAGCTATCTTTTCTTTCAACAACTCAAAGCTTTTATTAGCTTGCTCATTCCATACAAAATTAGTCTTCATTCCTCCTTTAATGGTATCCAACATAGGAGCACAAATAGCACTAAATTGTCTTATGAACTTCCTATAATATTGAGCAAGACCATGAAAACTTCTTACCTCTATTGCTGTCTTGGGAGTAGGCCAATTGAGGATGGCTTCCACTTTGTTGCTGTCCATTTTCAAGTTGCCATGTGATAGCACAAATCCAAGGTACATCGGCTCTATTTTGATGAATTCACACTTTTCCAAATTGATCATCAACTTCTCCTCCTGCAGCTTCTTGAAAATTAACTCTATCTGTTTGAGGTGCTCTTCTCTAGTTTTGTTATAAATTAGTATATCATCAAGATACACTACTACAAATTTGCCAATATAGTCTTTGAGGATTTCATTCATGAGTCTCATGAATGTGGAGGGGGCATTAGACAACCCAAATGGCATAACCAACCACTCATATAGACCCTCATTGGTTTTGAAGGCTGTTTTCCACTCATCTCCCTCATGCATTCTGATTTGGTGATAGCCACTCTTTAGGTCTATCTTGGTATAGTACCTAGCTTCACCTAGACAATCCATGAGGTCTTCAATCCTAGGGATAGGGAATCTATACCTAATGGTTATCTTATTTATGGCCCTGGAGTCAGTACAAAGCCTCCATTCTCCTCCCTTTTTAGGTGCTAAGATAGTGGGTACTGCACATGGGTTGATACTCTTTCTAATGAGACCTTGGTTTAGGAGTTCTTGTACTTGGCTAGCTATTTCCTCATTTTGTTGAGGAGTCATCTTGTAGGCTGATTTATTTGGCAAGGTATCCCCTGGTATCAAGTCTATCCTATGACTTATGGCTCTCTTAGGGGGTAATACTGCTGGTTGTCCACTACTCACAATGCCATCATAGGTCTGCAACGTCTTCTTTATTTCTTTAGGTAGCTCTGGCTTTTCAGCTGCTTTCTCATCACTTACCTCTCTTGGCTTTAACATCACTGCATAGCCAACTCCTTCTCCTTCTTCCAAGGCTTCTAAGAACTCTTTTTCACCAACCATGAGCAATGTAGGACCTGCTGTCTGCACCTCTGTATCTTCTAATAAAGACTGAATTCTAAATGTTACCTTATCCTTCTTGAAAGTATAGGAGTTCTTTGCTCCATCATGCATAGCTTGGCGATGAAATTTCCATGGTCTACCTAGGAGCAAGTGACATGCATCCATAGGTAACACATCACACAAGACTTTGTCTTTGTACATTCCAATTGAGAACTCCACCCATGCTTGTTCATTCACCAAGACATGTTGACCTTTATTGAGCCATGTGACCTTGTAAGGATTGGTGTGGGGTATCCTTGCCAACTTCAGCTTGCTGACTATCTCCTCTGACACAATATTGTCAGTAGACCCTGAGTCAATGATGACTCTACACACTTTCCCCATCATCTTACACTTTATCCTAAACAGGGACCTCCTTTGGCTTGGTTCTTCTTTAACTGGCTCTTTGATCAAAGTTCTCCTCATCATGAGGTTCTCACCTTCCTCATAATTCAATGGTACTTCAGAATGTTTCTCTGCTATAGTTGTCTCATCATGAACTAGATTAATTCTCTTGTCACCTCCATGAGAAGTACTACCTTTCTCTGGACATCTATAGGCCGGGTGTCCCATTTGATTGCAGTGGTAACACTCCATGTTGGTAAAGTAACTACCTCTTCCTTGTCCACCACTTCTTCCTCTAGAGCTAGAGCCTCTTCCTCTGCCACCTCTACTAGAGCTTCCTTCTTGCTGCTCAGAGTATCTGACTTCTCCTTGAGCCCTTGATTCTAAACTCCTTCCACCATAGCCACCTCTTTGTCCTCTGCTGTCTTTTCATTTACCTCTACTTTTGGAGGTCTGCTCTTGCTTCTTTTTGCCTTTCTCCTCTATCTTTAACGCCATTTGATAACATTGGCAGATGGTTTTGAAGTTCACTAGGCTAATGTCTTCTTGGATAGACCATTTAAGCCCATTCAAATACCTTGCTAGCTTGATGCTTTCATCTTCAACCACCTTTGATCTAAGGCACAACTTTTGGAACTCCTCAGTGTATGTTTGGACATCCATATCTTTTTGTCTAAGATTATGTCTCCTCCTATGCATCTGGACTTCATAATCATCAGGTAGGTAGGTCTGCTTGATCTTGGTTACCATGCCTCTCCATGTAACTATAGGACCCTTCCCTTCTTTCTCTCTTTCAGCTTGCACAAACTTCCACCATGTGAGAGCTGAACCTCTCAACCTTGACATAGCCAACTTAACTTTTTGGGCCTCTGTTATACCATCACATTCAAAGTGATTCTCTATGCTTTCAATCCAGTCCATGACTGAATCAGGGTCCATTTGTCCACTAAATAGTGGCACTCCTTCCAAAGCTTTACCACTAAGGGGCTGCAGTGCCTTTAAGAAGAGTTCTTCAGCGAGGACAGGGTCAGGTGTTGGAGCTTCCTCCTCCAAGTCCACATCCTTTTCCTTTGTTTCCTGCTCTTCCTTCAGTTCTATCTTATCCTTTACTTTGTCCTCCTTTTCTTGGACTTCATCCAAGAGCTTCTCCATTCGAGACAACCTTTCTCTTAGCAGCCGATTATCCTCTTCTTTCTCTTCTACCTTCTTGGATAACTCAGCATTAGTCACCATGGTTCTTTCTTCCTCTTGTGTATTCTCTCCTACTGATTCAGTGGGTTGCAACATCAATCACAAGCCTAATCAAACAAAAGCTTTGATACCAATATGATGTGAGTGTTCCTCTGGTTTGCTTGCACATCTAGCTAGGAATACTTTTCCCTGTCTTCATCCAGGAACCTAATAGCTTCTAGGTCCTGATTAGGCTTAGGTCATTAACTAATCTTTGTTTCAACTCTTCTCCAAGAGTTTCTCAACTTTGTGCTTCACCCTAGGAAGACTAACACCAATTCGAATTAGCAACTTTCTCCTACACTTAGAAGACTCTCAGTGCCAAAATCACAAAACACTTTGAACTGTTAGCAGGGGTGCTAGAGATATTGGAAACATGCATTTCACATCCAATTAGATCCATATTGGATGGTCTTTAATCCTCACTCTTACCTATTTCAAGAATTTTCCTTGAGAAGGCCTAATTCCTTGTAGCCCTTGACAGTGACATTTTTGACTTTATTGCCCAAACTTTCCAAACAACCTAGAAAATAAATTGCACTTTCAAACACCCTTTTTGATCCTTTAAATGATTCACAAGATTTCAGTTCCCTGTGCCCTCTGTATAGTGGTCTCCTATGATCTAGGGTAAATAGGGCTAAAAGGCCTAATTAATAGGGCTTCTCTGTTTTCTCACTCAAATATGAAGCAAATGGATTGATAGAAATCTCAATCCTCCTAGCATGTTAGGATATACCTGTACCCAACCTGGAACTATACTTGTTATGTACTTTCCTTCTTTCCCCTGCCCAATCTCTTTAACTTTTCACTATCAAACCTCTAACCGGACTTCCCAAGCTCGCCTAGGGTTTGATTTTAAAAATACTTGCTCAACTCCACATAACTCCTACTGCTAAATATTTATAGATCATTGGCTCCCCTATCATATCCATCTAATCTTAGGAAGTTCCCGTGGCTAGACTTTATGGGGGAGCCATGAAAAGACTGTCTAGTCAGAACAAAACAAGAAGACCCTCTAAACCTTAACTATTGAATTCAAAGCACCAAATCAACTCAAAACAACTTGATTACAGAATGGAAATTTCTCAAGACTACTTTATGAACACAAATCTAAAGCCAAATCAATATATACAATCCACTTGATATCACTATTTCTTCAAAACACACGATAAACTCAGAAATTGCAGACTTCTCTCTATTCACACAAACCAAAAACTTGTTTACTATAGACTAACTGCTTTCCTTCGAGCCATTACCTTACATAGATGCCTTTTGCCATGTTTCAAGGGATGTTGGTCGATCCCACACTCCTACTTTTTAGGGGATCCAAGACAACTAAGTTGCATGCAACCTGACAAATGTTGTCATGCAACTTTGCAACAACTTCCCATTATGCCTTCTTCCAAACTCCTAGGACCTCTACCTCCTAGATTCTGAGCAACCAACTCCCTTAACTACCTCTTGGCATCTTCTAACAACATAGATGTGTTTAGAACACATTTAAGGCTCAAATTTCAATCCAAGCTACTAAGCTAATTAAAGCAAAAATTGACAACAATGATTAAACTATGGTGACCTTAGTCCTAGTGACTAACTCACCTAGTCCACACACAAACAAGACCTTCTAAGGTCCAAAATAAACACACTAAACTCTGACTTGGCTAAGGTCAGATACAAGCCAAAAATGATAACTAACAAAATGGAGGTTAGCCTAGGTGCTCCTGCACCAGTCTTGGCACTATTTTCTCAGACCTTTCCTTCAGGAGATGAAAGATCATTAAAAACCAATTTGAAATATGCTAAAAAAAGGAGGGGTTCTATAGAGGGAGGACCCATTTACCACCTAGGAAGAATGGGTCCTAGTACTTATTTCTAGGACCCTGATTTTTCCCAATTAAATGTTATGAAATTTGAATTGTGGGTGTCGGGATATATCTTCGGGAGGTGTCACAAATAAGGCTTAAATTTGAATTAAAGGGGCTAATTAACTCCAATTAACTATAATTAATTAAGAGGACCCTAGATAAATGTGAAAGTGTGTTACAACACTTTACAACACCATAAATAGGATACATATTAGGTACATTTCATAGAAAGGGGCCCATTAGGCTTAATTAATTGAATAAACCTTAGAAAAAGTGTGAAAGTGTGTTACACCACTTTACAACACTTTTGCAAAGGACAGTTTAAGGTATGTGTTAAACAAATAAGGGGCCCTATAATGATTTGAATTTGTATAACACATTACAACACTATTCCAAGGCACAATTCAATTATAATTATGCTCAAATCAAGTAAGGAAAAAGGATACTTTTTTCATTACTACATTTTGTCCCCACTTTAGTGAGAGGATGACCCCATGTCAAACTCAACTAAAGTATACATTCAAGAACTTAAGTATGAAGCAATAATTTAAAAATACATAACCATAACCTATCAAAGGACAATAAATAAATAAAAAAAATCAAGCACAACATGATATGGAACAGGGTTTTTTTTCCATAACACATGTTGCTCACTTTCGGGTAGTGGAGCCTTGGTATATCCACTAGGTGAGTTATCCTAATGAAGTGGAAAATGAGAGAATCATATTAGCCTCTCATACCATACCAAGGTTATCCTCCTGATAACTTCAATAAGGCACCACAATGTAATTCTTTTGAAAATGATTTTGTAATGTCATGTAAAATTTTGTCAAAGGGGATTTTTCTTTGTTCATGTAAAGGTCTTCTTCTTAGGAAGCACTGTGCCTATTGTCTCCAAGAGAGGACAAGTCGAGGAGTCAGATCATCACTCATGGGATGCCTCATTCACATCATGCCATGATGGTAGATCATACACTCTTAGACAACATCAAACCCAATGACACCACCAAGAAGAGGACATGTCACACGAAAAAAGAAAAAATCATGCCATGAAATTTTTCTGAAAAATGTCATTGATGTATGCTCCCACTTTAAAGCGGTTGCTACACCATCACTGTGAGAAATTTCTTTAATGTAGCCAAATAGTTTGCCTAAGACATGAGATATTTCCTTGGAAAACCCTATGCCAAGTCATATGTTGTCGAAGCAAGCTGCGTCATGAAATAGGAAGAAAGGGTTTCCCCCACAAATATATAAGGGATCTATGGATTCGGGGTCAGTATGACTTTACTACAATTTTTTTATAGAAAATGGAACTATCATCATTCCCCAAATATTCATATAACTGGAAGAATGACATAAAGAGAGAAAAAAAATCCTTTGGGTCAACATGGAAGAGACCTAAATGTCTTGACACCTTGTGTCATCCCCAAAAGGAAAAAACAAGACAAATGAAAAAGATTAAAGAAAGCTTTTGGGTCAACATGGAAGAGACATGAATGTCTTGACACCTTGCGTCATCCTCAAAAGGAAAACATAGGACAAATGAAAAAGATAAAAGAAAGCTTTTGGGTCAGCATGGAAGAGACGTAAATGTCTCGATGCCTTGTGTCATCCCCAAAAGGAAAAAACAAGACAAATGAAAATGATAAAATAAATATTTTGGGTCAACATGGAAGAGGCATGAATTTCTTAACGCCTTGCATCATCCCCAAAAGCAAAATGCAAGACAAATGAAAAATATTACAACATATAAAATAATGAAAGGTACATATAGAGGAATGCACAAAAAAGAGAGAAGTTCATCTAACAAAACAACATGGGGGATCACATTACACACATCCAATCATAGAAAGAAAACATGAAAAATAAAAAGACTAGTAAGGCACATGTGAGTCAACCTAAAGCAGGTTGTCCACATCCCAATCTCGGTTGGTATAAATGGAAGGTGGACAACTAGCCAAAGGGAGAAGAGCAAGTGGCAAACTAGGAGAAGCACCAGGTTCAACACTCTTTTTAGGAAATTTTTCATTTAAGCTAAAAGAATAAGAAAACAATGTATTCAACTCATCATGCACTCATTCATCAATTTTTTCAATTTCAATGTCATCATCTAGATTTATCACAATTGGCTCAGGTCAAATAACAATGTCTATGCACTTAATAAATGGTCTTCAAATTTAGATCTAACGGATTTCATCTTTGAGACTATTCCGGTATGGGCTAGGCTTCATGGTCTTCCTTTAGAATACTGGAATGAGGATGTTTTTATGGGGATAGCAAGCTCCTTTGGGGAGCTACTATCGATTGATCCAATGACAGTAGCAAGAAAAAGACTGGTGTTTGCCAGAATATGTGTGGGTGTCTCTCAGGAAGCGGATCTTCCCTCCTCTGTGGAGATCCATTCGAAACTTGGCTCTTGGTCGCAGGATATTGAGTTTGAGACCATCCCTTTTTCCTACTTCAACTGCAAAAAATCTAGCCATTGGGCTAAGCAATGCCCCCATAAGGCAGTAAAAGAAATGGAAGACCCTAAAAAGGCCTCAAAAGTGGTATGGAAAAAGAAGCAGGAGGAAAAATTAGCAACGACATCAGTGAAAAAGCAAACAGTTTCTCCTAATAATATTTCAGGTGATGCTAGAAATGAAGGCTCCACCTTCCAAATCCCCCAAGGTTTGGTAATAGAGATTAACTCTGATTCTCAGGACAAAGAGGAAAGTGTGGAATGTGATGTTGGGAACTTAGCCCTGGGAAAGGCGGATGATTCTTTTGATAATATTTTGGATGATGCTAGAAAAGAAAGCCCTGCCATCCAGATCCCCCAAGTTTTGATTCCAGAGATTAACTTTGACTCTCAGGACAAAGAGGAAAGTGTGGAATGTGATGTTGGGAACTTAGCCCTGAGGAAGGCAGAATATTCTCTTGCCCCAGTAATGAGCCCCTTTGGTCGGGACCCCGTGACGCTAGGGTTGGACGATATTCCTATTCAGGGTCTTTCTCTAGAGGTAGGTATTCCTTTGATTGTGTCCCTGCTTCGGGAAAATAACCCAGTAGTTGAATCCAGCTCAGATGTGGCTCCTTTTGAAGTAGTTAAAGACACTTATTCAGACCCTAGCCATGTAAGCTCTCTCGAAAGAAGTAGCTCCTCGCCTTGTGTGAATGGGATCATGGATACTCTCCCCTGGGAACAGAAATTCTTCTCTGAAAAAGAATGGGAATCCAGTAAAGAATCAAATAGTCAAGAGGATACAGATAGAGAAGAGGTGCTATCCAAGAAAAAGAAGAAAAAAGTGAAAATAAAAATCACCCCCTATGGCATCTCGACAAGATTGAGAGCAAAAGCGGACTGTGGGGAAATTTCTTTGGCCAAAGAAAGAAGACCTAAAAATTGGATAAGAGAGCACAATAGCCTTCAAGATATTGCGGATGGCTTCCAAAAAACCATCCCTGAGATCCTCCTCTCTCCTAAATCATCATGAAGTTATTGTCCTGGAATATAAGGGGACTAAATAACCCCCACAAGCAGGATATTTTACACAATTTTTCTCGGGACCAAAAGCCTGATATTCTCCTCATTCAGGAAACTAAAATTTTAAGTGAAAAGGTGGAAAATATTTCTTTGTTCTAGCACTGTTCTATTCAGGGAAGTGATTCTGTTGGTGCCTCTGGTGGGGTCGCGACTTTTTGGAACTGTAAGATCATAAGAGGTGATCCACTATTTTCTCATCCTAATCATGTCACCACTAGATTTACTCATATAAGGGACAACTTCAACTAGATCCAGTCTAATATTTATGCTCTTAATTGCAAAATAGCTCGGAAGGTTTTTTGGAAAGCGCTGGCTGCTTTTCGAAATATCTTTCAAAATGACCCCTGGGTTTTCATGGGAGATTTTAATTCCCCTCTCCTTCAGGGTGAGAAGTTTGGTGGTTCTCAGATCAATGAAGAAAGCAAAGAGGATCTTCTTGAATTCATCAACAATCAGGCCTTGATTGACCTGGACTTGCAAGGGAGCTCTTACACGTGGTCAAATCGAAGAGTTATGTCTGATCTGATCCAGGTGAGACTTGATAGAACCCTTGTTTCTGATGTCTGGCTCTTAAATTATTGTTGTTCTCTAAAAACCCTCCCTAGGATTGGATCTGACCATTTTTCTATTAGTTTTGTTGCTGACCACTTAAAGATTAAGAGGAATACTCCTTTTCATTTTGAGAAGATGTGGCTTTCCCATCCTCTCCTCCGATAGGAAATAAGGAAATGGTGGAATATTAATATAAAGGGCACTGCCTTATTCAGAATCACCAAAAAATTAAGAGAAGTTAAAATGAATCTCAGAAAGTGGAAAAAAGAGTCTTTTGGAAACATCTTTCAAATCAAATCAGATCTTCAGTTTAGGCTTTCTGAAATCCAAAACAAAATTCAGAAGGAAGGCTACCTGAATGAAACTAAGGAAAAGGAAAATGAGATTCTCACAAAACTTCATGAGATAATTGCTAAAGAAGAGGAATTTTGGAGACAAAGGTCCAGAGCTCTTTGTCTAAAGGCTAGAGACAAAAATACAAGATATTTTCATCTCTCTGCTTCTAAACATAGAGCGGCTAATAAAATATCTGTGATTGTTGTTAATGGCAGAAAAAATGAAGAGGAAGAGGACATCAGAAGAGAGGTTGTCCTATTCTTTAAGAACCTTCTATCTGAAAAAGAGGGAATTAACTTAGATGATCAAAACCAATTATTGGATGCTATTCCTAGGATTGTTAACTCTAGAGACGATAAAATGTTGACTACTATACCCACTAGCGAGGAAATTAAAAAAGTTGTTTTCTCTTTTGAAGGAAGCAAAGCGCCTGGTTCTGATGGATTCCCTGTACTTTTTTTCCATTAGTTCTGGGATATTGTTGGGGAGGATGTTGAGAAGGCGGTGAAAGAGCTCTTCCATTCTAGAAACCTTTTGAAAGAGTTAAATGCTACTTTCTTGGTTCTTATCCCCAAAAAACCAGGAGTGCATGATTTTGAAGGGTTCAGACCTATCAGCCTCTGTAATTCTTTCTACAAAATCATCTCGAAGGTTCTTACCTCTAGGCTGCTTCTCATTCTTCCTTCTATTATTGCTCCTCAACAGAATGGTTTTGTGCCTGGAAGACAAATTCTTGATTCCATTGTCCATGCTCATGAAAATATTCACTCCCTCTAGGCTTCTAAATCGGAAGGCTTTCTTCTAAAGCTTGACATATTGAAGGCTTATGATAGGGTGGACTGGAACTTTCCATTTAAAATTTTGAAATCTTTTGGGTTCAATAAAAGGGTTTTACAACTGATTGAACAACTCATTACTTCTGCTTCTGTGGCAGTTTTGATTAATGGGACCCCTTCCACCTTTTTCCGTAGCTCTAGAGGGCTAAGACATGGAGATCCCATTTCTCCTATCCTCTTCACGGTTATGGCTGAGAGTTTTGGCAGGAACATGAGTAAATTGGTTGCTCAAAGATCTATTGTGGGGCTCAAATCATCTTCGAGCAATTTGATTTGTTCTCACCAACAATTTGTGGATGACACTCTGCTTATGGGTAGATCTACTGTCTCAGAGGCTAAAGAGATGAAGAAACTTTTGGATACCTATGGAGGAGCTTCTGGTCAGATGAAATAAGCAAAAAATCTTGTTGTATTTCTTTAATACACCTTTGCACAAATAGAGGAAGATCGCTGGAATTCTTGGTTGCAAGATAGAGTCCCTTCCTGCTACTTATCTGGGGTTACCTCTATGCTTAAAACCTCTAGATTCTTTCTAGATCTCTCTGGTTGATGGGTTTGGGAAAAAATTTCTAGCTAGAAAGGAGCTCGCCTAAGCCAAGCCGGAAAACTTTAGCTTCTTAAAGCCTCCATGCAGAATCTCCCTATCTATGCTCTCAGTCTTTTCAAAATCCCAACCAAATATGTTGAAAGCATTGAAAAGATCCAAAAGAGATTCCTTTGGTTGGGAGTCGAAGAAAGAAAAAGAATTGCTCTTGTTGGTTGGGACCTGGTTTGTAGATCAAAAAAGGATGGACCCCTTGGGCTAAGAAAAATCAGACTGTTGAACAAATCGCTCCTAGATAAACAGATATGGAGACTATTCTTCTCCTTTGGGGAATGGAGTGAAATAATTAAAAGCAAGTATCTACAAAATAACAATTCCATCAAGGATCTTATTGAGAATCCTCTTCTCCCGAAAGGATCAAGTTGCTGGAACTATATGATAGATGGGATTAAGGTGGTGGAATCGGGATTGAAATGGCAGGTTCACAATGGTAACCAGATCAAATTTTGGGATGATTGTTGGCTGTGCAATGAACCTCTGACTCAGGATGGGAATCTTAGTAGATGGGCTGATTATTGCAAAAACACTTATGGCCTCTTTGTTAAAGATTATTGGAGGGATGGTAAGTGGATCAATCTCCCCCTGATAAACCCTACTTTGGTCTCTGTTTACTCCTCTTTGAATGCTGTTAGACTTTTCTTGAATCAAGAAGATAGTTTGATCTGGAAGTATGAACCCTCTAGGTGCTTTTCTATTTCTTCAGATTTTGCTCGGCTCTCACATGCTCTTAATCCCCCCCCCTCTATGGTTGTATGCTTGGACTAAGCATCTCTTACCTAAGGTTAACATCTTTTTTTGGTCCTTGCTCCAAAATAAAGTGCTAACTGTTGACAATCTATGCAAAAGAGGTTTTATGCTCCCCAACAGATGCTACCTCTATAAAAGAGAGGCCGAATCAGTTAACCACCTCTTTATCCACTGTCCTTTTTCCTCTCTAGTTTGGGACAAGCTTTTGAAATGCTGGCATTTTTCTTGGGTCCCCCCAGAATCGGTTGAAGACTTTTTTGTTCAATGGAAAGCCCCCTCTCTCAACCCCTTTATAAAAAAACTATGGGCCTTCTCATTCCCCCATGTGGCATGGGGAATCTGGAAAGAGAGAAACCACAGGATCTTTAGGGATAAGGAATCATCAGAGGAAATTGTGTTTGAAAGAATTCTAAGGATAATTAAAGAGAACTTCTCTGTTGTTCCCTTTAGGGAGGACAAGTTTGAGGCTGTGGTCTGCTCTCCTTATGACAGCTGAATTTCTAGGGAATGGAGAATTAAATGGGATATTTCCAATGCTCCAAATCTGGCCAAAAAGTCCAAGGAGGGAGTTTGTTGGAGTTTTCCTATGGATGGCTGGGCCAAAGCCAACTTTGATGGTGCGGCCAAAGGAAATATGGGGAAGGCTGGGTGTGGTGGGGTCCTAAGGGACTTGGCAGGTAATTTTATGGGAGCTGTTGCCACCCCTTTGGGGGTCCAAACTAATCATGTGGTGGAAGAGGCAGGTGCTTATTACATAATAAACCTAGCAATGGAAATTAAATGCAAAAACTTATGGCTTGAAGGTGATTCAAAAAATATAATTGATAGCCTTTGTGATAGGTCCTAGCTCGCATGGTCAATTAAAAACTGGATTGAAGATGCTAAGGTTTTACTTAGTAAGTTCGATAGAATTAAAATCACTCATGCTTACCTCGAGGCAAATGCAGTTGCAGATTATTTTGTTAATGAGGGAGTTAAGAGTGATAAAATCCTCACGTGGCACAAAAGGATTGATCTCCATCCTAATGTTCAAGATTTAATGATGCTTGATGCGGTGAATGGAAAAGTGGCAGCTTCTTGTAATAGTGATGAAGGTACTAGTCATGACTAACAAAATAAGTAGACTACATGGGACCAAGAGTATCCGATAGAGTATTTATTTACCTTGGCACGCTTTGTGGGTCCTACGAAGCAAAGGAACTTTCTGGAATAGGGTCTCCATTTGCAACAGTATCTGCACCGAGATCTCTAAAATGGGTGGGGAACGGAAGAGGGTTGAACCAACCAGTTTCGAGTCACACACCAAGAACACTAAAGTGTAGAGAAAAATAAGAAGTGGTGGGTTACTTTCGTTCATCGAGAAACTCCATGGCCCTCAGGAGGAGATTACTGATTTCTTTGAGAAAAATTGGAACAATGGGGAGGTTCTCCTCTTTGGGAGGAAAGTTCAGATTGACAAAGCTTTGATTGTGGAGATTATTGGTATCCCGATTGAAGAGCATAAATTTTTTAGAGATAGGAAATTCTCTTATGAAGCTGTGATGAGGTTCCCTAAGATCGAAACAGAGAAGCAAAAGCTTGTCAAGATGTCGAACAGTTACTATGAAGCAGACAAGTTATAAAAGCTTTATGGAGAAAAGTGCTAAGGGTTATAATGGAGTATATCACTCTTGATGGCTGCTTCACTAGGGTTTATGGATACCACTTCATGCTGCTCAATCACTTCTGGCATAAGGTGCGTGTTTCCATCCCTTTCTTTTTGCTCTGTTCCCTGAGAAATAGCTTTTCTGACCACAGTAGGAGCCCTAAAAGATACCCGATTCTTCACACGGGTCTTTTAAGGCTCATTTATGAGCACTTTCAGAATATGCCTACCCTCTCAAACCCTTTAGTCCCTTTGGAGCCTGATGAGGATGATACTAAGCCTAGTATATCTGGAACTAAAGTCATTTCTGGCTGTGTCAAGCTTTCCTTGCATCCCCTGCCCCCCCTTCTGCCTCTGGTCGTTCCCCCAGCCCTCTGGTGCCTGCTCTATTCCTGCTCCCAGCCGCGCTAACCCTAATGCTATTCTGGCAAGCTCTAGTTCTCCGGATAAGAAGTTAGTCTCCTATCTTTAAGACTCTCCTGTTATTTCTGCTAAAGCGGCCGAGGTCAGTCTTGAGGATCCCCACTCCCCTCAGAATATTCAAAAGGAGAATCGTAGCCCTCCCAGAGGTGCGGAGTCGGTTAATTTTGGTGTCAATTCTAATAGTGACCCCCCTTTTGACTTCGTTGGAACTGCCAAAAGATGCTCTGAGGACCAATTTAATTCTGCCAAATGGTTATATTATGAAATCAGTGAGTTGAAGACCAAAAATCTGTCTCTTCATAGTAAGTTGGGGGAAATTGAAGCCAAAGTTGTTGGACAAATGCAGTTCAAAGTGGAGAAGAATACCTTTGCGAAGGATAGCATGCAAAAGGACAGTACTGTTGAAAATGATCTTGATAAAATTAAAGGAACCATGAAAAAAATTGATGATCAGAATTGCAGAATTTCCAAACATAATTCTTTAATCATCAAAGCCTTGACCGAAAGAGTGGAGAAAACCCAAAACAGAGCGTTGATTGTTGACTTAGATAAGGAGAAAGACCAGCATGAGGATGCGGGGATTTTAAGGCGCACTAGATCAAGTATGAAAAGAAAAGCCCTGTCTACCCCTAATGTGACTCAAATTTTCATGGAGGGGGTCCAGGATATGGTGGACCTAGAAGAGATTGCTGATGAGCTTCTGAAGACTATGAATTAACCGTGGCTGGGCCCCGGTTTGTCTATCTGCTGGCCTTCTGATGGCTTTTTTGCGGATTTTTGTGGCTATCTATTTTAGATGGTTTTTTTCTTTATGGAAGCCTTTTTGTCTTTCGGACCTTTGTTTTGGTCCTTGTTTGTAATGTTACTTTTTGGTTTCGGGTCCCTGTAAAACCCGTTTATCCCTTTTATCAAAAACAATGTCTATCCAATGTTCTTGCTTATGTTGTGGCGAGGGTATAGAGTCATCGTGCATTGCTTCAGGTAGGTTTGGATTCTGATTTTCTATGTTATTCTTATCTTCCTGAGTTTTTAATCTATGAGCAATAGCACATCACCTATGCCTATGCTCTCTAGCACTTTGATTCATTTTCATTCTATTGTCAATTTGTGTTTGTGTAAGAGAAAGTTTGTCAATCATAGGTTCCTTGTCTTCCTTGGGAGAAATAGAAGAAACAATAGTAGGTTGTTCAACTGCTTTCTCTTTGACATTGTAAACTTGTTTGACTCTAGGAGGGACAATGGGATTGTTTGTGTTATCTCACATTCTCTTGTAGGAAATTATGGGAGGTTTTTCTATAGGTTGTTCTTATATGTTCTGAAGGGTTTTTGGTTCGATCATTGCTTCGTCAAGGATAGGTGTTTCATTTATAGGTTGAGGCATGTTTCGAAGGGATAATTTTACTATTTTCTTTGCCTTGAAATTTTGATATGATTTGAAAAAGAAATCCTCATGGGGCTTGATAGCTTCCATAGGCTCAGGCCAAAAGAAATCTAGTGAAAAATTCCCTTGGACTGATATAGGGTTAAATCCACTATGATGCACAGTAAATATATCATTTCCAAATGGAAGCTTTAGACATTTATGCACAACCGAAGGGATGAAATTCATGGAGTGAAGCCATGGATAGCTTAGCTTCAAAAAAAATTGGTCTAATTTTGGAATGACGGAGAATGATACATTGAGTGTTTTTGGTCTAGCTTTTAAAGGGAGATCTATCGAGCCTATCATAGGGCAAGCAAATCCATTATGCGTCTTGATCCATGCTTTTGGTTTCTCATATGTATCTTGATACAGTTCATGCACATATAATAATTGTGAACAGTGATCACATTCTCTCCATAGACATGATGAATCAATATCCCATTAGTGGGCTTATCATTTATTCAACCAGCTATGTAAAGAGGACCATCAGGTGTACATTTGAGTATGTCATTTTGTGAGAAAGAAATGTTAAGAGGCTTTATATGTGAGACCTTACAAGTTATAGTTTCAATAAATGCTACCACTTTATCTAAGAGATTTGGTTTCACATGATCGTTATCCATGTTAACATTATTCTTAGTTTTAGTAGGAGGATTGACTGTGGCATGTATGTTATTATTATCTTGTTTGTTCAAGTACTCATGAAAGTTCACAACTAAGGCTATAAATGATTTCTATTTCATTTTGAGTTTTAAGCACTTTCCTTAGATTTTGTATAATGGGAACCAAGCTAATGTCTATGCATTCACTAAGGATATGGGCTTGTATGTTTTCTAGTTGTTCATCTAGCTTGTCAATAACATCATGCACATTGATTGTAGGAAGTGAAGTCATGGATAATGAAGTATGAAAACTATGAGGCATGGAGGTTTGATTCTCAACACTGTCAGAAATAGATTCAAAAACCCAAGATCCATAGTGAGTGAGATATTGCGGGATGACATGAACCTCAAAATGCATCTTATAATAGTACTGTGAATAGGACACCAAGTTGTAAAGCTCATGCAAGTTTTACAACCCAAGTGTGTAAAACCTAAATGGAAAGAGGAAATGCAACAACCTAGAATTAAATGTAATTTTCAGATTCTAAGCAATGCAACTTACTGATTACACAATGCAATAAACTAAAAATGAAGAGTTGTAGATACAATTTTGAATTTTAACAATGCACTGAAATGAAGCAATTTAAGCTAAATGCAATAAATTTGATGAAATAAAAAATGAAGAAACTAGAACGGGAAAGTAACAATACCAAACAAAAGCCTAAAATTGAGATCTTAATGTCCAAAAAATGCAAATATGTAGCTAACAGGGACTCATTTGCTAGTAAGGGCGAATGGATCTTGGTTGAGTTTTTTGAGATGTTTATGTAGATTTCAGATGCTAGAAGGTGAAGATCTAACCTGATCAGGGACTCATTCACTTGTAAGGGTGAATGGAACCTAGTTAGGTATTTTTAAACTTTTTTTTAATGATTTGCAAGCTTTCAATAATGTCTTCTAGTCCAGATTTGAGGTGGTGAGTTTCAATTTTAGATTTTCCAAAATTGCAATGTGAAAATGTAATGAAAAGATGAATGCAAGGACCTATGTTGAAATGAAATTTTATTTTTTATTTTCAAATACAAATAAATGATGTATAAATGGGATGCATGCACAATGATTGATTTATTTTTGTATTTGGGTATGTGCAGGATCATGATGGGCCAAAAAGTGGTGATATGATGGGTATGTGTAGGGTATGTGGCTGGCGAATTTTTTTTACCTAAAATTGATGAAATGAAAAGTGTTTTTAAAGGAGATTCTTAGCTTTCCACCAATATAAATTATGCTTTACTTTGAATTTAATAAATCATTATTATTCATTTTCTATTTGAATTATGACTAAAGTCCTGATTGATAGGCTGATTAAAAAGCATCTAAAGCTTTCAAACAATATCACATTTTTTGAATATGGAACATGTGTCACATTCTATGCTTTGCATACTATATAATTTAAAAAAAAAAAAAGAATTTCATGAAATTTTGACCAAGTTAAGGTGGTTAGACATACAAGTTTTTATATTTTTTAAAAGTTGTAATAAAAAGCTCATAATTAATTATTTACTTGGAAAAATATTACAAAAAAATATGCATCACATCGGGACATGAGTCCTCTACTTAAATCTAAAATATTATAAAAAATAATTATTATTTTATTTTGGTTAGGGTGGTTAGACAGACACCTACTTCTTATTTTTTCCCTGAAATTTAAGTACCAGTGCATTGACATTTCAAATTTTCACCAAATAGATTTAAAAAAAATAAATAAACCTAGTAGTTTAGAAACTACATTCAATTTGCTATAGATTCTATTCTTGCATATTTTTAAAATAATACAGATGCTTATTCAAATTTTTACATCAAGTTACCTAACTCTAATTTTTTTGAATTTTTTGCCACAACTTAAGGGCTTGTTTTTCTATGATAATCCTATACATACCATTTTTTTAGATTTAGAGAGATGCAAAACAATGCAAATATAACCCTAACTGATATGAAATTGTAAATTGAATTAAAGAAACCCTAAATGAGATCTTAATTCAATGCAAATGAGATTTAAATGTGAAACATAGATTTTTGGCACCTACTTGCTTTCTATCACTCCTAGGGTTTTTCACCTAGAAGGAGAAAGGTGGGCCAAAAATTCTTATGTTCTCATTAGAGGAAATGAAAAGAGGGGTATGAAATGTGTGTGGGGATGTATTTAAATGTTGAAAAATTGATGAAAATGTAGACTAAAGAATGTATTCTAACTTGATGCAAAAGTGTTGGAAAACACAATGTGTATTCAAAATATTTGCATTGAAATGTAAACAAACTATAACAAAAAATAACCCAATTGAAGATATGAACCTTGACACTGGAAGAGGCTTTGAATACTTGTAGAAGACACCAGAAATGCTCACTGGGACTGATTCACCATGCATGGCGAATGAGTCTTGTTTTGTCCAGAAAGTGTCAGAACCAGTTTCGGGGAATTGGGTATCCAAATCTACAAAACTCACTGTTCAAGCTTGGAAATGGGATTGATTCACCATAAATGGTGAATGAGTCCTATTTTGGAAAATATAGAACTTTGGACAGGATTTTGTGGCTTATGATTTGTAGTTTTGTTTCTGAAGATTCCTTGGATCTGAATCTATAAAACTTAACTTGTAGACTCTCTCCAAGCTTGAAATAGGGCTTGAGACACCTTGAATGACTTTGATGGGATGAGAAAACCTTTTCTCACCTTCTCATTTGATAAATATGCACACACAAATACATGCAAAGGGGGAAAAGTGTTGAAGGTTAGGATATAGGGGTTTGCCTTGGTCAAACCCCTTTTAGGTAATTAAACTAAATGATGAAATAAAGTAATGAAACATGCAAAAATTGAGTTTCTTACCTTGTCATGATGATTTGATCTTGAAATTTTGTAGCAATGAAGGAAGATTCAACCCTTGAATGTCCTTAGAAGCTTACTTGATGAATTACAATGTAAAAACCCTAAGATGCTTGACTTGAAATGAAAGATTGATGGATGAAAATGAAGAATGGATGTGAATTAAGTTAATGGATGTAAAAATGAGTTAAGATAGGTGATTTTATAGGTCATTCACCTATTTTACCCATTAATACCTCATCACAGGCTAAAATGAAGCAAAATCAAACTCAAATTTCACTTTATTTCTTGCTCAAAGGTCAAAATGGGACCAAATGGGACTCATTCACCACACATGGTGAATGGGTCCCACCTAGATGGGACTAATTAACCATACATGGTGAATGGGTCCCACAAGGGCTATTTTGACAGCTTAGATGCCAAGGAATAAGGAAATAAGGTCTAAAATGCAACCTTGTCGGGTGTTTGATCAGTTTGAACCTTGGGATGCACAATATGGGTTAAGAGGGGCCTATTAGTGATGATGTGAATGTAAAATAGGGCTTGGGACATAGAAATCAATGTGAAAGTGTGATTAAATACACTTTACAACACTAAAATGAGGTCTGCATAGCCTAGGAAGGCACAAGAACCAATGTGAATGTGTAAGACACATTAAAACACTAGTTTAACATTAAGTTTATTTAAAAAACCTTCTAGATTGATGTAATAATGTTATTAAACACATTTTATAATTTTTAGTTAGGGAGAAATGATTTTATTAACTCTAGAAAAGTGTGAAAGAGTCTTACAACACTTTACAACACCTTTACAAGACGTCGTTAAAAGAATGCTATTCAATTTGAAAGGGTCCAAGACCTAGTGTGGATGTATAAAATGCCTAACAACACTAGATTAAGACCTCATCATGTCCATTTTATCATGAATTAATCCCATGTCAAGCAAAGGGTCCTTTTTTCTATCGCACATTTAGCCCCCACTTTAGTGAGAGGATGAACTTACTTCAAACTCACACTAAAGTAGACAATCAAGAGAGGTCCTCATAGACAAATGCAGATGGAAAAGAATGACAAAGATCAAAGGAGGTGGCCAAGCCCCCAGGATCAAAGATCCTAATTCAATCCCCCAAGATACAAAATCATACAATGGCAAGCAAGAAGGGGTGAAAAGGATGGATCAAGATTCAATCATTTGTCTAGCTAGTTGTGGATTAGATCTAGGCTATTTGTTTGAAAAAGAGAATGTGTACTCACTCTAGGCTGACAGAACACATAACGGTCCATCGAGTGAGAAGGCCCAACTGTACTCACTCTAGAGCCACAAAACTAGTTGTTCGCAGGGGGAGAAAGCCCAAAAAGGAAAAATACATACACTAGTTGGTATGCACTCACAAACAAAAAGGTGGCTATGGGGAAAATTCATGCTTCTAGGTGGGCTTTCCACTCAATCATATTCAAGTTATACTTGCTAATAGCTTTAACAAGGAACCATAAATAAAATGTCATGAACAGAAGGAAGGTACCATAGACATGCAAGTTGTGTTATGCAAGGTGCAAAAAAGTGCAAAATGTAAAAATGTAAAATTTAAAAGATGTTCAAAGGAGTCTTGTTTAGTTCATGAAAGTTCAGTCACTTAGGGAACATCGTGTATAATGTCTCCAAGAGAGGACCAATCAAAGAATAGTATATTCACAACTTAGGGGATGTAGTGTGTCATATCAGGCCACCAAGAGGAATGTAGTATGTTGAGATAGATCACACTTATGAAGGACATCACACCCAATGTCATCCAAAAAGTGATGAATGCATCAGATAAATGATAATGCTACACTAAGAACTGAGAATGCAAATGAATTATGGTATTGTATGCCCCCCACTTTAAAGGAATTGCTAACACCATTACTGTGAGCAATTTCTTTAAAGTAGAAGAGAATATGAGAGCTTATTCAAAAATACCTATGCAAAGTCATATGTTTTCAATAAGTTACGTCATGAAGAAAGAGAGTATGGCACAAGTGAGTCAATCTTAAGACATGTCGTCCACATCTCAAGCTTGCTCGTATACGTTCATGAAAGGTTAACAAGTAGTTGAAAGAGAAAATGACAAGTGACATACAGGGGATAAGGTTGTCCAACCCTTTACCCCCACTTAGTGTAGGATGAAGGTGAGCCTAAAGTGGATGATGGTATGCTACCCCTTGCAAGGGATGTAAAACATGCAATAGTGAGAATTTTATGATCCTACAACTATTACATGGCAAGGAGTAGAGACTAATGTTATTTATGTATTGATTTAGGATGTAACAAGGATAAAGGTTTCTTGGAAAAATGGTTGGTGATAGTATGGATTTTAAGTGAAGGTTTGGTGGATGGGTTGATGGCTATGAAAGGACAATCACGAAGACTATGGTTTGGGAGAATGAGGCTAGGTGTATCATGAACTTGCATAGGGTGATGAGTAAGGGTTGAATTTTTTTGAGGATCAAAAGTGAGAATAGAAGGCTCTATTTGGTTGTTAGTTGTCACTAAGATATCATTCTTATGTGTCATAAGATTGATCCTAGGAGGAGAGCTAGTATGTTCATCACATGTCATAATTGGAGTAGGCAAGATAGCTTCATCACTCATAGGAGAGGCATCAATGGAAGGATAACGAGGAGTTTCATGGTTACTAATAATTAGACTTTTGTGTTCAAAAAGAGCTTCCCAAATGGGAGAGACATAAGGGAATGAAGGAACAAGTGTGTCAGGAGTTTCACCAATGATATCTTCTAACACTAAACTATCTTCTTCATGTGTAGAGAAGATATTAGGAGAATAAAAAGGTTGGTTGTCATCTATACTTACATCCTCATGTCCTAGAATGTCTTTTTGAGTAAGATTGTCATATATCCTATTCATATCCTCCACACAAATGTGTTTTCCATGATCATTCACAGTTGTAGCATTTTCACCATTAGGGGAGGTGTTGGGAGATGAATGAGGAATCGGTAAGGTAGGGGCAATGACTTCATCTTTGTGTGTCATAATGTTTTGGCAAGTGGGAGGAGAAGGAAGACAAGCAAGATTTTCATTATTTTAAATGACTGTGTCTTCTTTCATCGAGATCCCTTCATCACCAATGGGAGATATATAAGGAGAAGAACAATAATGATTATCAGGATTATCAATGCTTGCATCCTTTTGGGGAAAAGCTTTAGTGGATGATTTAGAAGAGAGGAAGTTAGCCAAGGCTTCATCTAACATTTCCAAATCACCACTACTAAAGGGCTTGGATTTTATGTGTGTTGTAATTGGTTCTTTTAATGTTTGTGTTTTTGTGTTTTCTTTTGCTAATACTTGCTCAATGTAATCTGATCTAAAAGGACTTCGAACTAATGTTGAAAATGAAACTTGAAAAAGTCTAAGTGTCATGAATGTAAATGATGCTTATTTATAAGAAAATGCAATATAAAGACATAGGATGAAATGTAACTTTTTCATATTGCAAACAAAGTAATTGACTGATGACACTATGCAATAATATATATGAAAAATGAAATGTTGCAAATGCAAAATTTGAATGTGAACAATGGATGGAATGAGATAATTTATGCTAAATATCATGAAATGCATGCTATAGAAACTCAACCAACTGATATAGGTAGGTTAAGACACCAAACATAAGTTTTAAAACATATTTTTGAGTTCTGGAAAATGTTGTTTCAGGGGTCAGAAGGCATTGATTCGCCCAAGGTGGCGAATGAGTCCCAGTATGGACTTTTTTCAAAATTTTCAAATTTTTTTGAGGGAATTTTATGGTTTCTAAATGTTATGATGCAAACCTAATTGAAAAATGAAGAATTTTAGAATTTTTGAAGGAGTAAAGATGCAAAAAATTTAACCTATTATGCACTTTTACTCATGCAAAAATGAAACCCTAGAATGCAAGCTAACTAATGCAAAATGCAATGCAAGCAACTCTAGGATGATTATTGGACTCCAAATCAGAAAAGAGGGTATTTGAAAAAGCAGGTTCACCAAAATGAAACATAGATTTTTGGCACCTACTTGCTTTTTATCACTCCTAGGGTTTTTCACCTAGAAGGAGAAAGGTGGGCCAAAAATGCTTATGTTCTCATTAGAGGAAATGGAAAGAGGGGTATGAAATGTGTGTGGGGATGTATTTAAATTCTGAAAACTCAATGAAAATGTAGACTAAAGAATGTATTCTAACTTGATGCAAAAGTGTTGGAAAACAAAATGTGTATTCAAAATATTTCACTAGAAATGTAAACAAATTGTAACAAAAAATAACCTAATTGAAGATATGAACTTAGAAGATGGAAGTGGATTGAATGAGGCTTTGAATACTTGTAGAAGACACTAGAAATTCTCACTGGGACTGATTTTCCATGCATGGCGAATGAGTCCTATTTTTGCTAGAAAGTGTTGGAATCGGTTTCGGGGAACTGGGTATCCAAATCTACAAAAATAATTGTTCAGGCCTGGAAATGGGATTGATTCTCCATCAATGGTGAATGAGTCCTATTTTGGAAAATAGAGAATTTTGGATAGGATTATGTGGCTTATGATTTGCAATTCTTTTTCTGAAGATTCCCTGAATCTAAATCTGCAAAACTCAACTTGTAGACACTCTCCAAGCTTGAAATAGGGCTTGAAACACCTTGAATGAATTTGATGGGATGAGAACACCTTTTCTCACCTTCTAATTTGATAAATATACACACATAAACACATGCAAAGGGGAAAAAGTGTTGAAGGTTAGGATATAGGGATTTGCCTTGGTCAAACCCCTTTTAGGTAATTAAACAATGGAGTTGATTACCTTGTCATGATGATTTGATCTTGAAATTCTACAGCAATGGAGGAATATTCAGCCCTTGAATGTCCTTAGAAGCTTACTTGATGAATTACAATGTAAAAACCCTAAGATGCTTGACTTGAAATGAAAGATTGATGGATGAAAATGAAGAATGGATGTGAATTAAGTTAATGGATGTAAAAATGAGTTAAGAGAGGTGCTTTTATAGGCCATTCACCTATTTTACCCATTAATACCTTATCACAGGTCGACATGAAGAAAAATCAAACTCAAATTTCACTTTATTTCCCACTCAAAGGTCAAAATGGGGCCAAATGGGGCTCATTCACCACACATGGTTAATGGGTCCCACCCGGATGGGATTTATTCACCATACATGGTGAATGGGTTCCACAGGGGCTATTTTGATAGCTCAGATGCCAAGGAATAAGGAAATAAGGTCTAAAATGCAACCTTGTCGGGTGTTTGATCAATTTGAACCTTAGGATACATAATATAGGTTAAGAGGGGGGGTGTTGCCACAATAGTGGTTTACACTTTCTAGGAGATCCTGATTTTTGCTGAAATCACATATTTTTAGAAAATATAATGATTTAGGCCTTGAAAAGTTTCATTTAAAGGATTCCAATTAAAGAGGTTTTGATCAAACCACCTTAGACCAAGCCCCCTTGGATAAATCCTTGCTAGTTTTAAACCATACCTATAACGGAGTCTCCTTTACACCTATCAAAATGCTGATAAAAAACCACTTTTGATTTACCTTTTGGGGGATCAAATAAATTAATTTAAAATTTATTTTTTTGTAAGTATGTAGTCCTTATTATAAGCTTCCAAAAAATTATAATTTTAATTAAATTAAATTTGATTATTATATTTATTTTTATTTTGTGAATGTAGGTTTTTCACCAAAAATCAAGCTCTTTGTTTTGCACATGTGGAAAAATAGCAGATTATCAATTTTTTTTTGAAAATATGAGTGCACTAGATATTGAAGTCCTTGATCCAATAAAAAAAAAAAAATTCGATACATACAAAAAAAGTTAGACGTTATGTGGTCGTGCTATGTCTGAATTGTAATTGGTTTGACTTTGAAACTTGATTAAAGGAAAAATATTAATTAAAAAACTATCTAGCAAAGTCTAGAAAAGCGTGAAAGAGTCTTACAACACCTTTACAAGATGTTGTTAAAAGCATGTTATTCAATTTGCAAGGATCCAAGACCTAGTGTGGATGCATAAAATGCCTCACAACACTAGATTAAGACCTCATCAAGTCCATTTTTTCATGAATTAATCCCATGTCAAGCAAAGGGTCCTTTTTTCTATGGCACAAAATGAATGTGGGATCTAACATGGGATGCAAATACTTCAAAAATCAGAAAACTGCAATGTTCAATATGTCAGGTTCACCATTAATGATTAGGTGAAAAATGGTGGTAAATCAAGATGATAAACCACTAGACTTGTCCAAAAGAACAATTCATGCAATTATGAGGGCAAAAGATGCAAATAATAATAAAAATTTGACCCTAACTATTATAACAACTATGAGGGGAGGTTTTATAGCTCAAAGAGGTGTGTACCTTGCTACAAGAAGCCTATTTTTAGGGCACAAACAACTCATTCACCTTTAGTGACCTGAATGGGTCCCTATTAGGGTTTCTAAAACTAAGATTTGGGTTATTTTCCTTGATTTCTACACTCAGATTCTTGATTGTTAGCTCCCAAAAACTTGTACTTTATTTTGTAGCTTCAATTCTTTGTTCTTTCACTTTGAAGGTCAATCTTGCAGCTTGACAACTTTGATAATTCTATTGTAAGCTTCTTCTCCACTTGATCTTCAATTGATAAATCTGCAAACACACATTTAAGGGAATAAAAACTTTTTTGATTGTTAGTGAATAGGGGTTTTCCTAAGTCAAACCCCTTGTAGGTAATTAAACCAAATGATGAGATAATGAAATTAAAGCATGAAACATAAAATGATGCAATGTTGATACCTTGAATGTTGTCTTGTAATTCAAATCTACAATCTAACATGTAGTGTCCATGAAAAATGTAGATCTTGATCCTTTAATATGATGTGACAATGGTTGCAATATATCTTCAATGCTACATCAAATTTCTTAGCTCAACAACATGCATGAATGTACTAAACCCTAGACATGATGGAATGATCTTGAATTGTTGCAATAAACACTAGATAATATACCTTGAAATTCCTTTGAAAATGCTCTTGATATGCTCTATAATTCTCTCTTGAAATTTCTAGTTAATGCTTCATAAACTTGCTAGCTGAAACTATGTGAATTAACCTCTTATTTATACTAAATCAAGAGATTAACCCCAAAATTTAAACAATTCAAGCCAACACCAGATTTGGAGATAAAGATTATGAAATTTCTACCACAATGAAATTTTAAAAGGGGGTCCTCATCAAGGGAGGACCCATTCGGCAACTAGGGCGAATCGGTCCTAGCACTATTTTCCAAGGCCTTGCCTTTGGGGGATGAAAGATCATTAAAAAACCATTTGAAATATGTTGATAAAATGGGGGTCCTATAGAGGGAGGAACCATTCACCACCTAGGGTGAGTGGGTCCTATCGCCAATTTATAGGACCCTAATTTTTCCCAATTAAGTGTTATGAAATTTGAATTGTGGGTGTCAGGATAGATCTTTGGGAGGTATCACCAATAAGACTTAAATTTGAATTAAAGGGGCTAATTAACTCCAATTAACCATAATTAATTAAGAGGACCCTAGATAAATGTAAAAGTGTGTTACAACACTTTAAAACACCATAAATAGGGTACATATTAGGTACATTTCATTAAAAGGGGCCCATTAGGTTTAATTAATTGAATAAACCTTAGAAAAATTGTGAAAGTGTGTTACAAAACTTTTGCAAAGGACAATTTAAGGTATGTTTTAAACAAATAAGGGGACCTAGAATGATGTGAATTTGTACAACACATTACAACACTATTCCAAGGCACAATCTAATGATAATTATTCCTAAATCAAGTAAGGAAAAAGGATACGTTTTACATTACTACACAACATTACATCATTTCATGTCCATGCTTCAATTACATCATTTCATCATTTCGTTTAATTACGTACAAGGTATTTGAATTAGGAAAATCCCTATTCACTAAAAATCAACAATTTTTTCTTCCCTTGAATGTGTGTTTGCATATTTATAGGTTGAAAATCAAGTGGAGAACAAATTGGAAGCAGAATTGTCAAAGTCATCAAGTTGCAAGATTGACCTTCAAAGTGCAAGAATAAAGAAGTGAAGCTACAAAATTAAGTACATGTTTTCGAGAGCTGACTAATAGGAATTTGAAATTGTAGACATCAAGTAAAAAAACCTAGATCTCAACTTTAAAAACCCTAACGGGGACCCATTCACCACTAAAGGTGAATGATTACTTTGTGCCCTAAAAACAAGCTTCTTGCAGCAAGGTACACACATCTTTGAGCTGTAAAAACTCCCCTCATAGTTTCCATAATATTTAGGGTCAATTTTTTTATTGTTATTTGCATCTTTTGGCCCTCATATTTGCATAAATTATATTTATTTTTGTGGAGATATTCCAGTGGTTTATCTTGATCTTGATAAGCCTTAATTTTTCCACCTCATCACTTGGGTGATTACACTTCAGCTTTGTACTAACTAGTGGGCTTGTAGGTAAAATGGGAAGCTCCTCTTTGTAAACAGATAAATCTATTGCTACTTGGGTGGTCTTTCTCCTACTCAAGAAAGTTCATTCATACTTGGAAAAGTCTTCTCACAAAGGTGGATACACCACTACTTGGGTGGATTCATGATCTCTTGGCAGCTCCATTAACACTTGGGTGGAAATTAGCGATATATTGGGTGGCTATGCAATAACTTGGGTGGGTACATGATTTTTTGGGTGGTTCTACAAATAATTTTGCATAACAATGATTCTTCTCAACTCTTGGGTGATTCCACTATATTGTTGGGTTATTATTCTCTTGGGAGAATCCATGATAGTTTAGGTGATTCTTCTCTACTCTTGGGAAATTTATCTCTCTACATCAGTGACTACTTAATGTATAAATAGTCTATTTTAGGTGAAATTTTTATAGTTCCCTTCATCTTTTATCTTTTCAAAAAAATTCTACAGGGGCTTCACCCTCAGACCCTTATATGTGGGGTATCACATCAGTCCCCTTAAACCCCTATCTTTAGGGTGGGTGTCTCAACCCCCTCTAGGCTAACATTCATTTTATTTTGATCAATTTTTGCATCTAATCATCTTCTTGTGCAACTTCATATCGCTTGTTGAAGACAAATATCAGAAAATAATAACTCATCTTCTATAGGTTCGTGGACAAAGACCTTTTTATCACTAATCTAAGCACACTTCAATTTCTAAAGGGTGAATTTATTGTGTTCTTTATTTGGGATCATTTGTTGATGTATTCTCTCCACTTGCACTATTCGGTGAGCATGTGGATCAAAAATCACAAATCAATCCAAGTATTATTGTGTTAGCCTACGAGTTCTAGCTTATGTGTATGCTCTCTCCTTGTGCTTCATGTGAGTGTGGAGATCAAAAACACCTAGAATATCCTTCCCTTTAGGAGGCCTTCATGGGTGTTTCATCCCTTTAAGGGACAACCTCAATGACATGAACTAGTAGGGTATATACAAGGGGAAAAATGAAAGTAGTACCCCAATCTAGTTGCATCATGTTTAGTAAAGATTCACTATTTGGTTGATACCAGACTAGGAGTATAGAGTTGGTACAAGTGACTTAGCTAACGTTCTTGACCCATTCTTGTGACAAACTAGTGTTCATAGATGTGCTTCACATACCCTCCTGGTATTTAGAGGATGCATTAGATCACTCGTTTAAGCCTAACATAAGACCTTTCAGTCGTTGCATAGTGTGGTGCAGGCTATAGTATCATGCCTAAATCTACTCACAATGTATCTCCCTAATTAGAGATAGGATCTCTTTGGGAAAGGTCTCAACACCTCCAAAGAAAGGGAAAATTTGAGCCCTTGTTCCACTAGATCTCTATCTATTGAATCTTGAAAGGGAACTTATTCGCACTAACCTTGAGCTATTAGCCTTTTGGTTCTTGTGCTTACACTAAGTTAACATGCCTACAAGTGATTAATCTATACTTGTGCTTACATGTGCATATCTTTAGTTTATCCCATTAGTGTCCATCTTGTATCTTTATGATTACAACATTTGGTCCTTTTTCCATCTCTATCTAGTCATGCTTGGGTGAATCTACTTCACACTTGGGTGGATCCTCTCTCCCTTGAGTGAATCCACTTTTTTCTTGGGAGGATCCACCTAGTTATTCGTCCCCAATCTCTGTTTAGTCACCCTTGGGTGAATTTTCTTTGCACTTGGGTAGATATGCTCTTCGTTGAGAAAATCTACTTTGTTCTTGGGAAAATCCACCTAGGTCGTCATCTACAATCTCTATTTAGTTGAACCATTGGATGAATTTTCTTTACACTTAGGAATATACACTCTATTCTTGAGAAAATCCACCTAGGAAGTCATCCCCAATCCATTCATAGTTATCCTTAGGAAAATCTACTAAATTACTCCTTCATGGGAAAACCTGCCAGCATTATTTTTAAAAACCCATCATTCCTTGTTGGGAAATTTTGCCTCTACTTGGGTAGATCCACCATATTCTTGGGTGATTTTTCTCTTGGTAGATTCTACATCCTCTTGGGTGAATCCATTCCCCATATAAAATATAGTAAACATATCCTTCCTATCATGGATATCTAGCGTCCTCCAAAGTTCAAAACCATAATCCAATATTTTTTCCTCTCCATATCTAGCTCCAAATGATCACTTCCATCTCATCAAACACCATCAACTTATCTAAAAAATCACCCTTTTGAACAAGGAGTCCACTAATCCACAATCTAAAATCCAACCTCACATAATTTATTGAGATCCTAAATCCTAAATCAATCATCTATTATAATGTTTTCTTGGTAACTTACCCTATCCCAAGTTAGTAATACCTCATTCAAACTATTTCACCTCAATCTTGAGGTATAGTTTGTATTGATATAATCTCTTGTTGGAGAACTTTAAAGCTTGTCTCAAGTACGAAATCCATCCAATCGAACATTGACGTAGGATCTCAGCCATAGACGAGAGGATGCTATCAACCATCCATCCAACATTCATCCCATCAGTTTAACTACATCCTTAAACATAGGAGACCCTCCCACCATATCATCAAAATTATCTTAATCTAAGCTTAAACCAAATCCTAATATGAGATTACTTCAAATCCCAACCCAAGATTTAGTGCATCCAAGTGTAGGATCTTTTGATATCGAAACAAATCTTAAAATTGCTCCTTCCATTTTATTCTAATCCATTCCTTTTACATATTCCCATCTCTTTCATCCATTCCCATCCAATCCAATATCATGAATCCTTATTCTCCTTCAACATGACCAAAAATAGTAATCAAGGGAGATCTCAATTACATTGAAGATGAAGATGAAAGTCTTGTTGATCAAGATGAGAATAAAATAGACCCCTTTGATGCCATAATTGCTTGCAAGCTTTCTCCAAGTGTCTTTCAAAATCCAATCACTCATCCAAGCTATCCCATCATTCCTCCATACACATATCCACCTTATCCCCCATCCACATCTCTATCATATCCCTCATCCACATATCCTTCTCATCCAATATCTTCACCTCCATCTTCTCCCCTAGCCATATCTCAACCTACATCTTTGTACAATAATGCTATCACCTTCATCCCTAGTCCAAATCCACCATCCACTTCTGCCTACCTAAATCCACCATCCACATCCTCCTATCTCAATCCACCATCCATTTACTTCTACCTCAATCCACCATCCTTTTCCTTCTAACTCAATCCACCATCCATGTCCTCCTATCTCAATCCACCATTTTTTTCCTCCTATCTCACTCCACCTTCCAATCCCTTATACCTTGACCCTCCCTCCAATCCATTATACTTCACGTAGCATCATAAATTTTTACCTTTGATAAGTTCACACTAGGTTTAGCTCACCCTCATGTTCCCAGACCCAATTATGCATTTTAATTTTCCCATTTTAAAATAATCTTTGGAAAATTAGAGGTTGAATTGTGATTAAGGAGCTAATGATTAATTACCAATGTTTAAGGCCCCAAAATAGGTCTAGGCTAGAGTACTTAGTGCCCCTATCCAACCTATTTATCAATATTAAATTAATTATTCATTTTCTATCTTCAAAAATAAATAATTATTTTAATTATTTAATTAATCCATTTATCTCTCAATATATCTTTTTTCTGAAATAAATAAAATTATTTATTTTTATTAAATTCAACTTTGCGTGCATGTAAACTCCATCTTGCTAAAGCTAACCCTGAGACCTACCTCGACTGCCCTGTCCCCTTAAAGAAACATGTTCTCAAGGGCTCCCCTGCCAATAAGTTGGTTTCCTACTCTACTGATTCCTTGGAAGACAAAGTTGAGAACCCTGAAGCTAGCAAAAATTTTGTGCCCTCCCCTCCTGCCTCTTTCAGATTTGATGGTACTAGATTTCCTAGCTCCCCCAACCCGGATGATGTTAACCTCATATTAGACCAGGTTTAGTTTGGTGACATTCTTGCTTCTGCAAGAAACGACATTAGTGACATTTTCAGGGTTTTGAAATGGGTCTATCAAGAAATTAATGATCTTAATCAAAGAAATAGGGCTCTATATAGTAAGTTGGAGGAGCTGGAGCTAAAGTTGGTCACTCTCAGTAACGGAGAAGGGAAACAAAAAAAGAACAGTATTAGAATGGAAGGAGGTGACATTGAAGATAAGTACAAGTCTCTGGAAGATGAAATGGTTAAAATTAAAAAAAAACATGAAAACTGTTGTGGAAAAAAACCATAAAATGGCTAGGCACAATGCCATTATCATCAATGCTATGTCTAAAAAGCTGGAAAAAACGCAACAGGGTTCGCTGGTTGTAGATTTAGAAGAGAACAAGGAAAGCAAAACCGAGGACCAAGGTATTTCGAAAAGGACCCATGCCAATCTCAAAAGGAAAGCGCCTCCCACTACCCAGATGGTTCAGATCTTAAAGAGGGGGGTTCGGGATATGAACGAGTTGGAAGCTGAAACTGCGGCTTTATTAAAGACCCAAATTTAGTTTTTGTTGTCGTTTTGTCTGGTTTTTTGGTTTTGTGGTCTTTGCTGGCCTTTTTGGTGGCTGTGGACTTTTATTGTTGTTGTTTTCACAGCCTTTCCGACTTTGGTGTCTTTAACGATCTTATCTTTAGTTTGTAAACTTCGTAGTTTCGGGTCCCTGTAAAACCCGTTTTTTCCTCTTTCAAAAACTTTGCGTGCATGCAAATAATAATTAAAGTTATTAAAATATTAAATATTTATGCAAATTTCACCTCACTTGCTAACTAAGACATACTCTTATTCCAGTCATCAATCAAATCCACTTCACTCCTACTCACTTCAAGTCCACTAAGCAATCAATTCAATCCACTAACTCTCACTCTCAGTTAACACTCCAAGCAATCCTCTTAATTGATCCATGTGATTAGTTACTTGAAATCATGCAGTCACTTAACTAACCATCAATTCTTCTCATATATCCTCCAACCTTGATCATGTTAGCCTCTCATTTGATCTTGACCATCGATCGGTATCACCGAATATCTATAAATCAAACCATCATATCCTTCATTTTTCATCTCAGCTTGTACAAAGAAACTATATTGATATTTTACAGGTACTTTTATTCTATTGTGCTTATTAAAAATTTGAGAGGAAAAGACTTACACCATTCTCCAAGATGAATAAAGGAGAGCAATGTAATTATGCTAAGGTAAATTGTATGTTTCAATACTTGCATGTTTACATTTCATTTTGAATCAATTCACTTTATTTGTTTTATTGTTGTGGTCTTTGATTGTGATTCTTGCTTATTCATGATTATGTTTCAGTTTTACAATCATATTTTGAGATCATACAGTATGCTTACCGATCTTGTTGTAACGTGTTATATAAAATAGAGACGCCAAATCTGACTATTTCAATAAATGAAAAAAATCAATAGTAGAAAATAGGTAATTCCTACAAGACCGCCGTTAACAAATGTGCTTTCAACAAATAAATCAGACCCGTGATTTATGAAAGAAAAATCTCCGATGAAAACGAAAAGATATGAATTTGTTTTTGTCTCTATATTTGTCCTCATACGTTAGGTTTATTATAAAACGAAAAAGTCTATTATGACAGGCAGCCGAGAATCACTGTTGACTCACTTTATTTCAGTTCGACTTCACAAATAACGTGTAATATGACTTAGGAATTATGCACATTGTCTTCTCGAGGATGTGGAAATAACGTGGATTTTTCTCCATATATCCATGTGCATTCGTAGATATTTAATCCAATTCTATCTTTTTTTCAATACTTTCACTTTCACAGGCCCTCTAATTCAACCTCATATCTGCAAATGTCTACAGCCTCCCATGTTAGCTCACAAGAATTATTACAAGAGAAGGAATAACTAGTATCAAATTTCTAATTATTATGATGATGATCTTTTCTTATAACACAATCAAATGCACAAAATCCGCTTATGTTATAATCAAAGCGGGCTTGTCGATTCCACTTTACCAGACAAACTTATTTGAAAATGTGTAGAGAATCTACACTAAAAACAAATCAGTTGACAGTTGATAGGATTGAATTCTATGCCCTAACAGCTCTGCTAAGCTGTTATAAATGTAGACCACTTTCCTTACATTTTCACAGCTCTCCATAGCTTCTATTATCTACTTTAATATTGTTTTCAGGTACCAATGGCTGGTCTGTATGTGGTGGTGGCAGTAGGCTTGATAATGGCAAGTTTTGATGTTGGTTTGAGTTCACATGTGAACTACAATGTGCAAAAAGATGCAGATTGGCAAGAAGCTACTGCTACATGGTATGGCAGTCCTAATGGAGATGGAAGTGAAGGTATTCACACTAAAAACCATCATAGAATATATTATTTATAATCACATTAAACTTGTGTGTGACTGTGTATATATATCAACTGATTGTGATTTCAGGTGGAGCCTGTGGATATGGCAGCCTTGTGAAGACAGCACCCTTTGGATCACGGGTAAGTGCAGGAAGTCCAGATCTGTTCAAAGGTGGTAAAGGCTGTGGAGAATGCTATCAGGTATATTATAGCTTATAACCTACAAGTTTCACTTTATATCTCATATGGTTCTTAGCTTTGGAATCAATAAATGAAGGATGCTTAATCTAGATAAAAGTTTATGTAAATTAGTTTCTTAAGATTTTAGTTACTTAAAAAATCTTTTGTTATATTGATTTAGTTTCATGATTTCAGGTAAAATGTAAGGATAGCAGTGTATGTTCACAAACACCTGTGAATGTAGTCATTACAGATGAATGTCCAGGGTGCCCATCTAATCATTTTGATCTTAGTGGAACTGCCTTTTCAGACATGGCAGTTGGTCCTGCTAAAGTTTCTAGTCTTCTTAATGAAGGATCAGTTTCCATTTTATTCAAAAGGTGTTTTTTAAATAGATTTAATTTTCAAGATTATTAAAATTCAGGGCTGTTGTCTTTCATAGATTTTAAGAGTGATTATTTCTATCCATTTTTTTACATATATGTAACACTTTTTATAAATGATAATATAAATGCTTACTCATAAACAAAACAAAATGCATTTTTTAATGATTTCAATCTTTTTGTTGATCTTTTTGTTTCATACTTGCCAGGGTATCTTGTGAGTATCCGGGTAAGAAAGTTGCATTCCATGTGAATGAAGGATCAACTAATTACTGGTTCTCTGTCCTTATTGAGTATGAGGATGGAGATGGTGATCTTCAAGAAGTCGATCTAAAACAAGTAAGATTTAATTTAAGTTTTAACTATAAGTTTCTATAATTTAATTGCATAAATAATATTCTTAATAATTTTATTATTTGTTTGGTTGTAGGATAACTCAGCTACATGGAAAGGACTGAAACAATTGTGGGGTGCGTACTGGTCTTTAGATGAGGGTCCTTTGAATGCTCCATTTTCAATTCGATTGAAATCTCTTTCTTCAGGAAACACACTTACTGCATACAATGTTATTCCGAAAGATTGGCAAGCCAGTACTACATATACTTCTGTTGTTAATTATGACTAATCATCATTAAAAATAATTTCCCATATCCAACATATCAATCCGTTTACCGTACCATGCATCTACAAATCATCTCAAGCTATTTTGTGTTATACGCTGCAGTTTTCTTTCCTTTCTCCCATTTCCAACCAGTTTGTACGGCATTGTTTCATATGCCAAAACTAGTGTTGAAGGAAGTTAAGTGTTTGTATGTAAAGGTGGCTTCTTCTCTCTCTGTTTTCATCCACTTAATATTTTAAATATTATTACAATATAATAGTCTTTTTCAATCTAAATTGAAATGTTACCCACTTATATTTTTTATCGCCTTTAGTCAATTATTATTTCATACTGTACTTTTTAATTAATAAATATCATATAATCAAGATAACGTTCAAACATTGCATGTGAAATTATTTCTTTTCAGAATTTTACAAATTGCCAAATCATTACATGATGCCAAATATGTAATTATTTATGGAGAATATTATTAAATAGGAGTGAATATAGTTTTATTTCTATTAAGGATGAACAATACACAAAAATTCAAAATCATAATCGTACACTCTCAAACAAAAAAAATGTCTTAACATGTTTCTCATCCACGTAAAGTACCCTGCTTACATGAAAAGATGGTAAATATAAAGACCTTATGTCAAATGTGTTTTATTGCTATTGTAATGAAAATGAATGTATGATCTATTTAGATCTAATTATTAAATAAGAATAAATCTTAATAAATTGTGATTTAGGATTAGAAGTATAAATATAATACTAAATATATAGAAATTAAATAAATTGATTATAATAGATTATGTTGATTATATTATAATTGATCTTATAAATTAATTTATTAACATTTTAAAAATTATAATTTTGTTTGAACAAATATTTTAGAATAGATAAGTTGATTGTGATTTATTATAATTTAGATTTACATTCATGAAATGAATCTTAGGAATTTATAAATGATCTAAGGAATCATGATATCTTTAGTTAAGCTTCTCAATGAATTTTTTCAATAACTATGAATCATGATTTTTTATGTAACATGATGATGTAATTAAGATGCTCTAACATTATATTAGGTGATCTTAGGTGAATATTATTTTGATTATTCTACTGTCTCTTTAGTTTTTTAGTACTTTTCCTAATGAACATCCTTAAACACAATAACTTGGCACACAAATCAACACAAATATGCACTATATTAGCTAACAAAAGATATCAAGGATTTTAACAAGGCTTAGATTTTAAAATTTCAATATTCATATTCATGAACACATAAATAAATTTGGTCAATTATGCACCCTTGTTTCTAATCTAGAGTGGAAAATGGGACATCTAGAGATTGAAACTAATTTCTAGGGATGGGTGATCATACATTCAGGATAGGATAATTTTTTGAGTTAAATATGAGCCAAATTTCATGCAATAATATGTTATTGTAGCCTTTTATTATGTAAAGAAAATTCTAATTAAAATGATCAAAAAATATTGAAAAAAATGGAATGGGTATGCAATTTTCACCATTATGTTTTGCTCCCAATTTGATAGCATGAAAACTAGTATGTTGATCCATGTCAAATTAGAAAAGATTTCAATTAGAAATTAAGTATTTTTTCAAAATATCAAAAGGTGTGAGTATGCTCAAATGATATAGGTATGGTTTTTAATTCATGATTTTTCCTCATAATGATTGCTCCATAAAAAGCCTACAATAAAGAAAATCATGCAATGAGAAAAATCTCACATATTTGAAATAAACACTAACTACAACGTGCCTAAAAAAGTAATGTTTAAAAAATAAAAAATAAATAGTATAAGGTTAAGATATTATGTCTAAGAAGAATGTGGTAAAGTTTTGACTAAGAATAAAAATGATAAAAATATGACTAAGGGAAAGACTTCAAGACAATGTAGATAGAAAGGTAAATTTCCCTTCTACATAAGAATGATTATGAGTCTATCATTTCAAAATATAATTAAAAAAATAGAAGGGGTGACATATGTTCCCCCAGCCAAATTGGTTTCATATAAAGGATGAAATGAGTAAATAATATAATCATGAAAAAATATGTAAATATGGTAAAATATATCATTATGTGTGATAAGTGATGTAGGAGCATCATAGTCCTAGACTTAACGTTGTATGTTAAAAAAAGTTTCAAGAACTAATAATATTTTTGTGTTTTACAACTATTACTATCATTTCATTTACTATAGTTGCATTCTTTTTGCAATTTAAAAATAATCACTTTAGGTCTAGTTAGAAATCAAGTGGCTGGTTAATGTTGTAATTTGAAATATTATAATTCTAAACATTATCAAAAACATGCTCATTTTATTTAATTTACATTTGGTGAGCATTTACTGTAAGTTGCATCATGAATTTATTATAAAATGGAACCTTAAATTAGACTATGCACTAGAGTATTTGATATTGAATAGTGTAAGGGGTTACCTATTTACTTATCAATCCTTAGAGAGTTCACATAATGAGCCACATTATGTTATGGGACTCATGTCTCAATGTACAACCAAAGATGGTGATCTGCACATTTCAAGGAGATTCACATAATTTTGAGGCCAACTCAAAGTTGAAATCATTTAATATGTGCTAATAGATACGTATTTAGTATTATTAGTGGTGTAGGGCACCATGACAATCTTATGCCTCCATGAGGCCATTTTGCAAAATTTGAGTCTTCATCATGTTTTGATTGTAATGCTCTACATCAATTAGGGTGGTGTACTATATTTTTGAATTGGCATCATATTTCTACTTATTTCCTTCTATAAGAAAGTTATTGTGTATATTTTTTGAATAATGAATAAGCATGTGGGAGTTAAGATAGTTGTATCAAAGTATCAAACATATATCATAAGATATTTCATCTAAATTGAGAGGTCAAAACTTTTTCTTTTTTAAGCTCATGAATATGATGGAATTATATTTAAGGGTCAATAAATTAATTTATTGCATATTTTTCATGTTATACACTATGTAAATTATTGAGTATTGTCAATTGTTGTATGGTTTGATGGTATTTAACAAAACCCTCTAACTATGACTATGTTAGATGGTATAAGAACTTAAAATTTAGCCCTCAAAGAAGAAGATTGAAGAGATTATTCTAGCATCAAATTTTTGGGCACAAGATTCCTTCAATAATTGATTTTTTTGTGAATAGATCATTGATTATGAGGAAATTTATAGTAGATTTTAAGTTGAGACCTATCAATGAAGAATTTCAAGGTGTTCTCCATGTTCTAAATTAAATTGAAGAGATGTTTTGTATGATGAGGAATGTCTAGATGTAATTGGATATTATTTCAAAATGAAGAATCATATGCATCTTCATCTTCCACACAACATACTTAGGTCCTTTAAGGAACTATGCATATAAGAGAAGAAACTTTGGTGCGACATGATGACACCACAAAACAACAAAACAAAAGATTTTATTCCTCAAAAAAAAATTATTATTTAGGTTGACATACACATCCTTTTAATGATGAAATGAGGTGTATAGATGAGTTCTATATGCTCGTGTAGTGAGATGGGGAAATTTATGTGGGCATTCTACCTCATACTCATAATCTACATTATAGCCTTCCTCAAGCTTGACACAAATTCTCCTTTCTTGGAATCACACATCAAGGGGAAAATTCTCCAGTATATCTTGTCTAAGAAACTCATCCAATTATAGGTTATCAGTATTTCAAAGGGAATCTAGTAGAGAAAAATAAAAAATTGGTTCTTTCTTCAATGCCATTTTGACTTTCATAATTGCTAGTAGCACTGCTTGCATCATTCGGCACAACCGATATTCATATATTGCAAAAAAAATTTACTCCTTTCCTTTGCAATTCAATCACACATTTCATGTTTAAAAAATATAAATAATGAGATGTACTCATGACTCATTCTAACTAGACTTGGAATACTTTTGCATATAATATGTTATTAAGCAACCTCTATGACATCTCCTAAGGACTAAATCTAAGGTAGTGATGTCCCAAAAGTTGGGTGGCTATTAGCATGTATAAAAAACCTTAAAAAATGCAAAAATTGGCCTACTATCCTTCCTCACTATAGTAGGTTAGAAGAAACCTTCAAAGAAAACCTCATATTCATCATTGAGGAAAAAAATTGTTTCAAATCTACATGCCAATTCTACATGCCTCATTGAACAAAGGATCCATTTCAAATCTACACACCTCACTCCATAGTGATCAATATGCATTACATATAGTTCTTATAGAATTAAAGCCTCATGACACTTCAACTACAATGTAGGCCACTACTTGCAAATCCAAATGCCATTATTTAGATCGTTGTCAGGCCAGAACACGGGAAAAAGGATTGAAAGGAGATCTGATACCAAATGAAGAATAAAAGACTTGATGTATTATTAGAAGTATAGTAGAAGCATTTATATAGGCAATAAGATAGTTTGAACAAAATAGTTTAACTAAAATAAGTTAACTGTATACCTATCATCACCTAACAATGTAATAATAAGTTATGCTAACATTGAAAAATTGTTATGAATGAATGTTCTTGGTCTAAATTATCTCCAATTATAATTTCTTTCTTATTTGAATGGATGAGCTAAGATATTTCAAATTAATTATACACACTCATATTATCTATTATTCAAAGAATAACATAAACCTTTTATCAATAAAAGTAGGAAGTATGGAATATGTACTTAAGATATTTTTGTTGGAGGATTGAAGGCTGCATCAAATGGTTGTCATTAATGCCAGTAGGTTGCAATTGATGTCAACACAATACTGTATGTATGACTCATTTATCAGAAGTTATTTCCCATTGAATATGACCATTATATGTGGTTTGGTGTGTTGGTCTTTAGGTCTGGTTCCTACTTTGTGACAAACTATGATTCAGATATTTGAAGATCTTGACCGACTTAGCATGTGCATTACTTTATGGATGTTTTGGCTGACCTAATTGATGAATAAGATATATATACATATGTGTCTCTCTGAAAAAGATAGATATGCAAGGTTATGTAAGAAGGATATAGAGACAGAAAAGTGGATGATCCCACAATACTGGTTTACAATTTTTGGCCAAACTGGACACTGAAATAATTTTTTCTAACTAAATCTTCACATTTTGTCTGTAGATTCTAAATATATTTTTTTCAAAATTTTTGGAATTAGATTGCACTTCTTTCTCCATCTCCTTCGAAAACTAGTTTTTTCAGTAAACGACATTTTTAAGGAGTGATGCTCACTGTGTAATACATAACTTTTTTTCCATGAAGGATAAAATTCTAAATTTCTCAAATTTAGATTTGTAACTACGATATGTAATGCTTACAATTGGTTTCATAGTGTTTTATTGAATATTTTTTCCTTAATCAAGTTTCGAAGTCAAACCAATTACAATTCAGGCATAGGCAGATTGTATAACGCAACACTTTCTTTGTATGTATTGAAATTCTTTTTTTTTTTGGTTGGATCAAGGACTTCAATATTTGGTCCACTCATATTTTTCAATTTTTTTTTATAATATGCTATTTTTCCACATGTGAAGAATCGAGAGCTTGATTTTCAGTGAAAAAACTACATTCACAAGAAATAAAAAATAAATATAATAATAAAATTAAATTTATTTAAAATTATACTTTTTGGGAAGCTTATAATAAGGACTACATACAAAAAGTAAAATTTAAATGAATCCATTTGATCCCACAAAAGGTAAATCAAAAGTGGCTTTTTATTAGCATTTTGATAGTTGTAAAGGAGACTTTGTTATAGGTATGGTTTAAAAATAGTGAGGTTCTATCCAAGCAGGTTTGATCTAAGGTGGTTCAATCAAACCCTCTTCAATTGGAATCCTTTAAATGGAAATTTTCAAGGCTTAAATCATTATATTTTCTAAAAATATGTGATTTCAACAAAAATTAGGATCTCTCAGAAATTGTAAACTAGCTTTGTGGGATCACCCAAGTGTGTGGATGCAGTAGATCTGAATAAGTGAAGTAGGTGAAGAAAATAAGTGTGTGATCAAAAAAAATTATTGAGTGATTATTAATATGTAGTACTACCTTTATAGACATTCATCAGGAACTAAATTCAACACAAGAAAGGTGTAATTCATCAGTTAACATTTGGTGGTAAGCCATAACTTTTGTATTCTGGCAGTGAGCCATCTTTTTGTATCTATGTGGTAGTGAGTCCTTCAGGTTGTAGCCCTATGGACAGTGAGTCCTTATCTCACGAAGTGATCCTTTTTGTAATTAGTTTTGATATTCTCTATAGTGTGAGTTAATCTTCACTTTGGTTTTTCCTTCATTTGGTTTTCCATGTAAATATGGTGTTATTGAGTTTATGTGATGAATTTTAGTTTTTGCATTTATTGATAAATAATTTATGCAGTATTTGGATCTTGTTCCAATAAATGGTTAAGGCATTTAATTTGGTGACAACTGATTCACCACCCCTCTCGGTTGTCCTATTCAACGATTGGTATCAAAGCGAAGTCCTTTGGAATAAGTTTAACAACTTGAAGGAGATCTTGGCGATTTAACAAAATGATGAAGGGATCAGACTTAGATGAAGAATTGAGAACAAAGACGTCAGAGTCTAAGAATGAAGATTTGAAAGAAAATGTCAAGCAAACAGGTGAATGTATTCATAAACTAAGAAATCAGGTCCAAAAATTTAAGTTGAAGCATAAAGAAGTTTACTAGGAACTAAAAGAAGGAAAGGAGACTGCTAAAAAATATAAGGATGAAACTTGAAGAAAGAAACAGAGTGGAAGAGAATCTGAAATTGGAAATTGGAAAAAGCAAAGAAATTATCAATCAAAATATAGAAAATTGTGATGAGCTTGAACAAGAAGTAGTAACTCTTAAATCTAATATGGAAAAGGAAAAAAAATTTGGAGAAAAAATTAAGATAAGTTTGGGAATGCTTGATGAATTGATTTCATCTCAGAAGCCTGCAAGGGATAAATGTGGTCTGGGACTCAAACAAGGATAAAGTCCAAAGACTAATCCATGTTTCAGCAAAATGGATAGTCAAAGGAAATTTCAATGTAGTACTTATCAAGGCAAGAATAGAAGGATCAATACCGAAAGGATATCCAGCCAACAACCTGATGATCAAAGTTACCCATCTTTTAATGGATTTTGTTATTCATGCGATAAATTTAGACATAGAGCAACAAAATTTAGAATTATGATGAACCAAAATAAATTAAGTTATAATTTTGTATTCTTTTCTAGACAATGCTATGTTTGCAACAATTTTGGACATAAATCTACTGAATGTAGAAATCAAATAATGATTAACAGATTTAATACTGGTAGAAGATTTCATTCTTTTCAAGGTTACTATTACATGTGTAATATTTTTGGACACAAGACTAATCAGTGTAGGAAAAAGATGAATACAAACTCTCTTGATCAAATATTTTTTGTGTGCCACTCTTACAACAAACCAAGACATATCTCAAAAGTTTTTAAGAGAAAAGTTAGGAAGAAACTGAATCTGGAACAAAAGAACAAGTTTATAATAAGGTAAATCTAGAAGAAGTGGGGAGAGAAATGGAAAAGATCTAGAGAAAGAAAGAAGAACCTGAGAAAAAGGACAAATTAGATAATCTTGTATCTACATCTAGTGCAGATACCCCTTCTATGAATTGAATCTAGTAATGGATTTAGGGGGGGTAGTCACAAAAAAAATATCAAACCCCCGATATAAGAGGTGTCATAAAATGAAACAAGGATATGTGATGTAAATTTTCATTCTAAAGGCGATGAAGAAAATTCCAATAGAAAACAAGCAATACATAAGATTTTTGGAACCTTTTTTCTTATAGTATATGGTTGAAAGCTTTGGCGGAAGGAGGAACTGACAGACTAAAGTACAGATGATGATGTTACAAGCAATAAATTATCCTTAATGATGAAACCCTAAAAGCAATAAGTTAAATAAGGTTGAGTAGTTATTTCTTTTTGAAGTGAATGAGTTGAAGAAGTAAAGAACTAGGGTCATTAGCAAGTGAAAATATGGAGAACAAGGCAGAAGCAATGGAGTCAAAAGAAGTGGTGGTGTTTAATCTGCATAGCAATGAATTGTAGAAATCGAGTAAGTTATAGGTTGATGAATTTGATCATGAAAAGATTCAAAATATCGAGACTTCTCTTTCAGTTGAGAAAATGAAAATGGTCAAGAATTTAGGGCATAAGTGTTTAGACATTTGGATTAAATTTCCATACTTTTCAAATGTGGGCATTGTTCAGGTTATTCTAAGCAAAATTTAAGGTGATAAGATGGTATTCAATAAACCCCATGAAATCACAAAAGAAGCAATTGTAGCAATAACAATCCTAATTATGCAATAATGGACCCGTTCCAGTCAAGAAGTCCGTAAAAACAAAGAGTTTGAAGCCCTAACTAGGGTAATAGGAGATCAAAGGGCGCTTATAATTCACACAATAATTGACCCATTGATAAGGTATGTGGCATATGGAATTTCATATAAGATTTATTTTAGGAATAGGCAAGGTTCTACCTCATCAATTTTCATTTATGTTGCACATCAAATGGTTGAGAAAACTGAGTATTTTGACTTGTGTGAGTTGTTGAGAAATTAATTAATGGAAAATATAACTATGAAAAAGAATGACAAATATCCTTTTTTCTTTGGATCTCTAGTTATATGCTTGATGATGTATTTTTTGAATTTGTTACCATTGAAATAAAATGTTGTGTGGAAGTTAGCTATACCTGTTGGGAAGCAAGTTTACCAATATTTGAACTATCTAGCAGAAAAGGAAAAGGTTTGTAAAGAATGTTTTGAAATAAAAATAAATGCATGGAATTCTAGTGTGGTTTCTAGTTTGGTTATGATGTTTGAGGTAGGATTCCCCTATGGAAAGAGGAAAGTAAGAAGAATCGGTTCATGTGCCCCTCTGAAAATAAAGAAATTGAAGACAAAGGAGAAGGAAGAAAAAATGAAAGAAAAAATTATAGAAGCATTGGATCTAGTATCAATAGATGATGACGAAGAAGATGTTACTAAAGAAAAGGTGTAAAGATTCTTGAGAAACCTGATGGATTGAAGAATATTGGAGATATATGGTTTTTTCGACCATCATATGAATAGGATGAGATTATAGACACTCTAGCTATTTACATAATTCATAATGATATTGGTCTAAGCGAATTGACAAGCACTTTACCAAAATTACTAATTAAACAGATTGAAGACAAATTAAGGGAATAGACAGCTAGTGAAACAACATAAAAAGATGAAATTCAATTGGCTTTGGAAGAAATATGTTGAAATGCACATAAGAGGTTGACTAAGAGCATAAATGAATTGAAAACCTACATCAAGGGTGTAAACAGTGTGTATAGGTATTGTCTCTAGTGGCCTACTTCTATTGGGAACTACATAACAAAAATTGATACTATTGAGCATGAATTGAACTCTATTGGAAAACCATGTAAGACATTCTTAATGACAAGGATGTAACACAAAATAAAAAGATCAATTCCTTATAATCTGATCTTGCAGTCATTATGGTACATAGGGATGGTATTGTGAAGACCTTTTGGAAAGTCAAAGAGATTATTGAGTTAAGATTGGAATAGCTTTCTAGTCTCCAGATGGATGCTAAGAAAAATGCACAAAATATTGCTATTCTAGATACACTTATAGAAATAATTGATTCAATAACGAACAACAACAAAAAATATTTATACATCAGACTGGAAGTGGATTCTTGGAAGACATATCTTCCGAAACTGAAAGAAAAATACAAGGAAATATTTTTAGGAAAGAAGGATTGAGGTAAAGAATCATTTTTGATAACCTTTTTTTTCATAAAATTTTTGAAGGAAAGGGGAGATAGAATTTTTTTATGTCATTGATGTCAAAGGGGGAGAAAGGAAGCACGTGAAAATGAAAACCATTTCATCTCATCAAAATATTTACAAAGCTTGTTGTTGTTGGATTTTCACATCTTGTGTTACCATCAATGAAAAAGGGGGAGATTGTTGGAGAATTGAAGGCTACATCAAATAGTTGTCATTAATGTCAGTAGGCTATCATTGATGTCAACATAGTATTGTATGTATGACTCATTTACCGAAAGTTATTTCCCATTGAAGATGACTATTATATGTGGTCTAGTGTGTTGGTCTTTAGGTTTGGTACCTATTGTGTGACAAACTAGATGATTTGGCTATTTGAAGATCTTGGCCAAATTGGCATGTGAAATACTTTATGGATGTTTTGGTCAACCTAATTGATGAATAAGATATTTATATATATACATATGTGTCTCTCCGAAAAAGATAAATATGTAAGTTTATGCAAGAAGTATATAGAGACAGAAAAGTGTGTGGATGCAGCAAGTTAGAATAAGTGAAGCAAGTGAAGACAGTAAGTGTGTGATTAGAATAGAATTATTGAGTGACTATTGATATGCAGTACTAAATTTATAGAGCTTCATTTGGAATTGAGTTCAACACAAGAAAGGTGTAATTCATTAGTTCACTTTTGGCAGTAAGCCATAACTTTTGTATTCTAGCAGTGAGCCATTTTTTTGTATCTTTATGGTAGCGAGCCCTCTGGGTTGTGGCCCTATGGATAGTGAGTCCTTATTTCAAGCCTTATTTTAGGAAGTCATCCTTTTTGTAATAAGTTTTGATATTCTCTAAATGTGTGATTTAATCCCTATTGTGGTTTTTCCCTCATTGGGTTTTCCACATAAATATGGTATTACTATGTTTATGTGATGACTTTCAGTCTATGCATTTATTGATAAATCATTTATGTAGTATTTGGATCTTGTTATGGTAAATGGTTAAGGAATTTAATTTGGTGACAACTGATTCACCCCCCCTCACTCTCAGTTGTCCTATTCAACAATTTTTAAGTAAAGAATATATCAAAGGGCCATATACAAATGGCTTAATTATTGTAACGAAATAATAAATAAATAAGCTAGTAGAAATATTAAGTTGTGGTGAATATATTGAGTTACTAACTCTAGTTCTTTGAATAAGTCACTATTGCTTACAAACTCATAGATCCTTGTCATTTAATTTTTCATGATTGGCTTATTGTGGGTTGTGAGAAGTATTTAAGCCTATAAATTGTTTCCTTAATCAAAGAACTAGAGTTAGTAACTCAGTGTATTGACCACAAATTAATATTTCTACTTAGCACCATTATACCAATATGTTGTATATCTTTAGTTAGTGCATCTTATCGTACTACCCACCTAAAATTTGTAGAGCTTGAACTGCAAGAGAGAGTATCTATTTTTTTCTCATTTATTGACCAACATAGTAATAGTATTGAGCATAAAAATTGAGAAATTTTGAGACACTATCAATCTATCAATTGGAGAACCAATAGATTGGTGTTCTATTGATGAAAGGTCTCATTAATTAAAAATTTCCCTAGAAAATTTTATACATTGTGACCCATCTAAGTCACCAATAGATATGAATCTTTTTTGGGAATATTAAGAACTTGCCTATTTGGGAAGAGTCACAAGATTTGAAAATTTAATGTTAATATGTAAAACCATAGTAATCTACTTGTTGATTAACTTTATCAAGTATTTGAGCCTTGAGAATATTTCAAATATTCAAGGGTTTTTCCATTTTAAAGAGGTGGTGACTTTGTGAAAAGAATCTCATGAACAGTTGAATAAATATATTGCATAATCTACAATGTTTTCAGTTAAAGAAGAATTTACAAAATTTATAATATTTTATAGGTATTATATATTTTCTTCACCTTTTATCTCCAATGGATAAAAAAATTACTTCATAAGGGTTTTAGGTGAAGATGTTTTAAGAAGGAATTTTATCGACATATTGAATATGAAAGTATATATTGAAAGATCTATAGATGTATATTTTGTTAAAGTATATAAGATCTATATGGGTCTATAAATCTTGGTATATTAAAGTTTAAATACAAAGAGATTTGAGAAAATGGATCTATGAACAAATGATTATAAGAGTAAACTTTCATTAAAACAAAATGGAGTGTTACTCTAACCACCCCCTACACATTCAAATGTCACAATGCATGGTACACAAAAAGCATAAGTCCTTTCCTCAGAGAAAATGATTCTATATTGATTAGACCACTAAATTTTATTGGTATCCCAAATTATCAAACAAAAAAGTCTTTATCATGAAATGCAGATGAGAATCAATGCTGACTCACTTTATTTCAGTTTGACTTCACAGTAACATGTAATATGACTTATGAATTATGCACATTGTCTTCTTGAGCATGTAGAAATAATGTGGGTTTTCTCCATGATCCATGTGCATTCATAAATATTTAATCCAATTCTATATTTTTTCAATACTTTCACTCTCATAGGTCCTCTAATTTGATGGGAAAAGATCCCAACTAAAGTGGGAAAAGATGAAAACAAAGATACCAAGGAGACAAGCCAAGGAGGGAGAATAATTTTCTATTTCATTCAAATACACAAAAATATTACATTAAAAAAAAATTACATACAAAAATCAGAGCTATGGCTCTGTATTTCCTTCATACAAAATATTTCCTAGATTCTGGCACAATAGAGCTTTTTGTGTGCTACTGCAAATATTCCAGAGCACTGGAGGTTTGCACTTTGTGCAATATCTTCTACTACTGTAGATTCTTCTTCTCCTTCCTCCATTATATTCTCATGAACATTCCCTCCTTGTTATTCTACTCTATAAACATTCTATTCTTCCTTTTTTTATTTCTTACCTTTTCCAAAAAACTACTGCTTATTTTCAAATTCAAGCACTAGAAATTAATTCACTTCCAGAAACATTAATTAGGACATCATATATCTGACATGTCAAGAAATTAGGGGAATGATCCAAAATGGATCTCTTCTAATGTTGCATTAAATGAATTTGGTTGGTGCTCAAGATTATTAATTCCAACACTCCCCCTTAATCTTGAGCCTTTTTTTTTTTCATCACCATTCAAAATTTCTAGCGCTAGATTTTTGGAGCAATTTCTTTCTAGAGAAAAATATTCGAAGCTATCCTATTTGCACTTGTTTTGTGTTCTGGAGTTTTCTTACTTGGATCTGTTTAGATTTTTGACACTTGTCTAAGTTTCTAGAACCAAAGTTCCAGAGCTATCTATCATCCCAAGCCTATCCCTTAAGCATTCAAAGCAATCTCTAATCAATGGGTATGTGCAGGATCATGATGGGCCAAAAAGTGGCAATGACTATTTTTTTACCCAAAATTGATGAAATGAAAAGGGTTTTTAAAGGAGATTCTCATCTTTCCATCAATATATTTTATGCTTTACTTTGAATTTAATAAGTAATTATTATTCATTTTCTATTGAAATTATGACTAAAGTCTTGATTGATAGGATGATTGAAAAACATCTATAGCTTTCAAATGGTATCACATTTTTTGAATCCAAAACATGTGTCACATTCTATGCTTCGTACACTAAAAAATTAAAATAAAAATTGAATTTCATGAAGTTTTGACCAACAAGGTGGTCGACATACAAGTTTTATATTTTTAAAAAGTTGTAATAAAAAATTCATAATTAATGATTTACTTGGAAAAAATTACAAAAAAATATGCATCATCACATGAGTCCTCTACTTATATCTAAAATCTTATAAAAAAAATATCATTTATTGTGGTTAGGTGTCAGCAGCACACCTACTTATTTTTTTTCCCGAAATTTAAATACCACTGCATTGAAATTTCAAATTTTCACCAAATAGATTTAAAACCTAGTAGTTTAGAAACTACATTCAATTTTCTATAGATTCTATTCTTACATATTTTTGAAATAATATGGATAACTTATTCAAATTTTTACGTCAAGTTTCCTAACTTTGATTTTTCTGAATTTTTTGCCACTTAAGGGCCTTTTTTTTTCATGATGATCTTGCACATACCCCAATGGTTTGGTAAAAATATCTACAAGTTGTTGCTCAGACCTACAAAATTTTATTTTAATTTCACCATTCTCAACTAATTCTCTTATTCAAAATGATACTTGATTTCAATGTGCTTGGTTCTTCCATGAAAAACAAGATTCTTTGTCAAAGCAATTGATGAAACATTATCACAAAATATATTTGTTCCATCTTTTTTCTTCTTCCTTAAAATCTGCTAAATTCCTCCTTGGCCAAATAGCTTGGCATGCTACTACATTTGCTGCTATATATTCATCCTCAGCCATAGATAGAGAAACTATGGGTTGTTTCTTGGAAGCCCATGAAATGACTCCCAATCCCAAGTGAAACACATATCCAGATGTGCTCTTTCTATCATCTACACTCCCTTCCTAATCACTATTCGTGTAACCAACCAGACCAAAATCATTTGTTGCACTATGCAAAATACCATATCCTTTGGTTCAATTCATATACCTCAGGATTAGTTTACCCACTTTCCAATGTGACTCTTTTGTAGTCTTCATCAATTTGGAAATCAGACTTACACTATGCATTATATTAGGCCTAGTTGTTGTTAAATACATCGAGCTTCCAACCAAAATCTTATACATGGTTGTATTCACATTTTTGTTGCAATATTCCTTACTCAACTTCAAACCTATGGTTGTTGATGTAGGGGCAGGCTTGCTATCTTGCATCCTAAACCTCTTCAAAAAATCTGTTGCATACTTTACTTGAAAGATAAATATACCATCATGCATTTGTTTTACTTCTATGATGAGAAAATACCTCAAGAAACCTAATTCCATCATTTCAAATTCTCTTTTCATGGCTTCTTTAAAATTGGCAATGAGAAAATCATCATCCCTAGTGAAAACTAAATCATCAAAATACAAGACAACAATTAAATTCTTACCATCAAATGCCTTGATGTAAAGAGTGGGCTCACCATCACTTTTTCTGAAGCCATTGCTCAACAAATATGAGTCAATCATGTTGTACCATGATTGTGGTGTTTGTTTCAACCCATAAAGAGCTTTATTCAGCTTGTATACCTTTCTTTCTTGACCCGAAACTTCATAACTAGGTGGTTGCTCCACATATACTTCCTCTTTCAATACTTCATTCAAGAAGGTGAACTTCATATCCATTTTATGTACACCTTCCACTTGTGTTGGGCTGCAATTGCTATGATTTCCCACATGGTTTCCATTCTTGCAACTGGAGAAAATGTCTCATCATAATCTCTCCCAAACTACTGTTTGTAACCCTTAACAACTAATATTTCCTTAAATGCCTCTCTATTTTTCCATTGGCATTGCTCTTGGTCTTAGGGTATGTTCAGGATCATGATAGGCAAAAAAAGGTAATATAATGGGTATGTGTAGGGTATGTGGCTGACGACCTTTTTTTACCCAAAATTGATGAAATGAAAAAGGTTTTTAAAAGAGATTCTTAGCTTTCCATGAATATAAATTATGCTTTACTTTAAATTTAATTAATAATTATTATTCATTTTCTATTTGAATTATGACTAAAGTCCTAATTGATAGGCTGATTGAAAAATATCTATAGCTTTCAAACGGTATCACATTTTTTGAATCCAAAACATGCATCACATTCTATGCTTCACATACTATAGGATTAAAAAAAAAAGAATTTCATGAAGTTTTGACCAAGCTAAGGTGGTCAGACATACAAGTTTTATATTTTTAAAAAGTTGTAATAAAAATTCATAATTAATTATTTACTTGGAAAAAATTATAAAAAATATGCATCACATCCAACATGAGTCCTCTAATTATATATAAAATCTTATTAAAAAATATTATCATTTTATTGTGGTTAGGGTGGTCAAAACACCTACTTCTTATTTTTTCCCTAAAATTTAAGTACTATTGCATTGAAATTTCAAATTTTCTCCAAATAGATTTTTTTTAAAAAACCTAGTAGTTGGGTATGTGCAGGATCATGATGGGCCAAAAAGTGGCAATATGATGGGTATGTGCCTGATGACTATTTTTTTATCCAAAATTGATGAAACAAAAAGGTTTTTTAAAGAAGATTCTCAGCTTTCCATCGATATAAATTATGCTTTACTTTGAATTTAATAAGTTACAATTATTATTCATTTTCTATTCAAATTATGACTAAAGGCCTGATTGATAGGCTGATTGAAAAATATTTATAGCTTTCAAACGGTATCACATTTTTTGAATCCAAAACATGTGTCACATTCTATGCTTCGCATACTATAGGATTAAAAAAAGAAAAATTGAATTTCATGAATTTTTGACCAAGTTAAGGTGGTCAAAGATACGAGTTTTTATATTTTTTAAAAGTTGTAATAAAAAAATCATAGTTAATTGTTTACTTCAAAAAAATTACAAAACAATATGCATCACATCGGGGAATGAGTCCTCTACTAATATCTAAAATATTATAAAAAAATATTATCATTTTATTGTGGTTAGGGTGGTCAGACGGACACCTACTTCTTATTTTTCCCTTGAAATTTAAGTACCACTACATTGAAATTTCAAATTTTCACCAAATAGATTTAAAAAAAAAAAACAAATCTAGTAGTTTAGAAACTACATTCAATTTACTACATATTCTATTATTACATATTTTTGAAATAATATAGATAACTTATTCAAATTTTTACCTCAAGTTGCCTAACTCTGATTTTTCTAAATTGTTTGCCACTTACGGGCCTATTTTTTCCATGATGATCCTGCACATACCCAATTTAGAAACTACATTCAATTTTCTACAGATTCTATATATTCTTAGAATTTTTTGAAATAATATAGATAACTTATTCAATTTTTTACGACAAGTTGCCTAACTCTATTTTTTCTAATTTTTTTGCCACTTAAGGGCTTGTTTTTTCCATGATGGTCCTACACATACCCCTTATAGACCCACTTTACTCTAATGACTAATTTTTGTTTGGGAAAATCAATGAGCACCCATGTAATTTTTCTCTCTATTGCATATATTTCCTCATCCATAGCTTCACACCATTTCTTTTCTTTCACAACATCCTCAAAATAAATTGGATCACTATGAGAAAATAATACAAAATTCATACTTTCATCAAACTCTTCATCATACCTTATGCTATCATAAATTTCCTTCACACTTCTTGTATTTTGTGGAATCAATGATGAAAGCCTAGGGTCAAATTTTCTGGAGCTGCTTGAATATTGGACTGATTAAGAAGATTGAGCACCAAAATTTTCACTTTGTTGTAAATTTCCGGACCAACTTCTCTGCTGAAAATTTTTGGAGCTGTTGTTGCTTTTTAAACTATTACCTTGTTATAGAGTTCTAGTGCTCCTAACTTCTAATGCTTCTTCATCCTCAAAATTTATTGTGATAGAAATACCCATGTTGTTTTCCACTATTCCATCCCATGACTCATTCTCTAAGAACTCTACATATCTGCTGATAACTATTTTCTTGGTGACTGGGTTATACAACATATAGGCTTTGGACTCTTCACTATAGCCCATGAATATACACTTCTCACCCTTGTCATCCAACTTTTTCCTCTTCTCTTTTGGCACAAGTGCATATTCCACACACCCGAAGTGCTCAACCACCCACTTGCATTTTGTTCATTCATCTTGCTGAATCTTGTCACAAACTTCCTTTGTAGGACTTTTATTTATCAAATATATTGTTGTTGCTACACCTTCACCCCAATATTCATTTGGAAGTCTCTTGGATTTAAGCATACTTCTTTCCATCTCCACAATGGTTCTGCTTTTCCTCTCAGCCACTCCATTTTGATGTAGAGTATAGGTCATTTTTAGCTCCTTCTTAATGCCCGTTCCTTGCAAAAATTCACAAACTGATTTGAGGTATACTCTCCCCCTCTATCTAACCTTAGGACCTTGATGAAATGTCCACTTTCCTTTTCATCGTGGGCCTTCAACACTTTAAACTTGCTAAATGCTTCATATTTATGTTGTAATAAATAAACCCATGTCTTATAGATGTATTCATCTATGAAGGTCATAAAATATTGGTTCTTACCAATATCTAAATTATTTGCATAGGGCCACACAAATTAGTGTGCACCATCTCCAATGGTGCTCTTTCCCTTCTAGAATTTCCTGATTGAAAAGGTTGCCTATGTTGCTTGCCTAAAATATAGGCTTTACATCTACCACTAGACTCTATAATAGTTGGAAATCCTTTAACCATACCCTTCTTTGACAAAATTTTCAAACCACCATAGCCGAAGTGTCCATACCTAAGATGCCAAATCTTGTAGGGGTATTGAATGACTATCTTGAGGGCTACTTGCTACTATACTATTGTACATTTTCCATGCTTGGGGATTGTAGACATGGACTAACCTACGAAACACGTCTCTAACCTCAAGTGAAACATTCTATTCTTTGTCATTGGCACTACTACAATTATTTTCTTGCTTCCATCCTTCTCATAAATGATGCATTCACCCTTTTCCATTAACACTTTGTAGCCTTTTTGGAACAGCTATCCAATACTCATGAGATTGTGCTTTATACCAGGGGAAAAATATACATTGTCAATCTCCTTCTCACCTTGCTTGGTTTGAAACATAATAGACCCCTTTCCCACAACTGGAACTATTTCATTGTTCCCCATTTTTATCTTTGACTTGAAATTTTTATCAATGAAAGAAAATAAACTCTCATTACCACTCATGTGGTTACTACATCCACTATCCAAAAACCATACCTCATCACTTCCTTAGAAATGTTGCACATGATGAAGGCCTTTGATTGATTACCCTCAGCCACATTTTCATCACCCACATTTACACTTTGCTTGGATTGATCATGTTGCTTTTTCCAGCACTCACTTGCATAATGAGAAAACTTATGGAAATGATAGCATCCAATGTTTCTCTTTTCAAACCTCTAACTCAAATTTTTGTTCTTCTTAGCTTTTTTGGAGCTAGACTGAGAACTTCTTGCTTCCTCTTGGTTGTGTGCTCTTCTTGAGCTATCTTCTTCTGTACCTCCATGTCCAAATCTGCCTCTACCTCTACCTCTTGATCTTTGTCTGGAGTTGTTTCTACCTCTCTCCCTACCTCTTGAATTGGCTTGAGCTTTGAAAGATTGCTCAGGAAAGAATTTATAGAACTATTTAGGCACTACTCATAGGTTTGTAGGGAACTCATTAGCTCATCAATGATCATTGTTGAGAGGTCCTTTGGATCTTCAATGGCAATCACTATTGCATCAAACTTTGAGGGTAAAATTATGAGGATTTTCTCCACAATCCTCTACTCTTCCATGGTTTCTCCATTCATCCTCAACTGATTTATCAAACTAGAAACTCTTGTGTGAAATTATGAGATAAACTCACTTTTCTTCATTTGGAGAGTCTCAAAATCTCTTTGAAGCATTTGGAGCTTCACTAATCTGACTTTATCAGTCCCTTTGTAACTAGTTTGGAAGATTTCCCATGCTTCTTTTGCATAACTAGTTGCTCCTATTTGAGGAAAAATAGCCTTTGTCAAGGTTGCCTCAAACTAAGGGCTTTAGCATCATTTTTTCTTGTCTCCTTCAACCGATTCTTTTGAGCATTTCTCAATCTTGTAAATGCATTTGGGTTAGTCACATCTATGAACCCATTTACTACTAACTCCCACAAATCATTTGTAACTAAAACAATTTTCATTTTCTTTGCCCACGTGTCATATTTTTTGACATCAAACATAGGTGGTTGTTTCCAACTCCTATTATCTCCTCTAGCCATTTTGTTAAATGGGGGAAAACTACAAATACCCAGAAAAAATTTGTAGGGATTTTCTTCACTACCCAGAAAACTAGGTCTTTCCTTAATACCCAAAAAAAAACTAGGGTTCAATCACTACACACCCAAAAAAATGCTAGGGATTTGATACCAAACTGATGGGAAGAGATCCCAACTAAAGAGGGCAAAGATGAAAACATAGAGACCAAGGAAACAAGATAAGGAGGGAGAATAATTTTCTATTTCATTCAAATACACAAAAATATTACATTCAAAAAATGTGTACATACAAAAATTAGAGCTATGGCTCTGTATTGTGTTCATACAACAAATAATTGCCCAAATTACGGTGCAATGGAGCTTTTTTTGTTGTTGCTGCAAATATTCCAGAGCACTAGAGGTCTATACTTTGTGCAATAGCTTTTGTTGTTGCAAATTCTTCTTCTCCTTCCTCTATTCTATTCTCCTAATTATTCCCTCCTTGTTCTTCTACTCTAAAAACATTTTATTTTTCCTATTTTCTTTTCCTACCTTTTTAAAAAAATTGCCACCCATTTTCAAATTCAACCACGAGAAATTAATTCACTGCCAAAAACATTAACTAGGATAGCATTTCTGACATGAGAAATGGGGGGAACAATCCAAAATGATCTCTTCTTACACTACATTAAATGCATTTGGTTGGTGCCCAATATTATTAATTCCAACATAATTCAACCTCATTGGGGAAAATGTCTACAACCTCACATGTTCATTTCACAAGAATTATTACAAGAAAAGGAATAACTAGAACCAAATTTCTAATTATTATGATGATGATCTTTTATTATAACACAATCAAATGCACAAAATCCACTTATAATATAATCAAAATGGGATTCTCTATTCAACTTTAACAGACAAAATGATCTTAATGTGTAGACAATCTACACTAAAAAAAATCATTTGATAGTTGATAGGATTGAATTCTATGCCCTAACTGCTCTGCTAATCTGTTATAAATTTAGATCACTTTCATTACATTTTCATACTTCTCCATAGCTTCTACTATCTACTCTAATTTATTTTTTCAAGTACTAATGGATAGTCTATATGTGGTGGTGGCAGTAGGCTTGGTAATGGAAAGTTTTGAAGTTGGTTTGAGTTCACATGTGAACTATAATGTGGAAAAGGAGGCACATTGGTAGGAAGCTACTGCTACCTAGTATGACAGTCCTAATGGAGATGGAAGTAAAGTTATTCCCACTATGTTCAACCATCATAGACTATGTTCTTTATAATCACATTAAACTTGTGTGTGACTGTGTATATATATCAATTGATTGTGATTTCAGGTGGAACCTATGGATATGGTAGCCTTGTGAAGACAATATCCTTTGGATCATGGGTAAGTGTAGGAAGTCCAGATCTATTCAAAGGTGGTAAATACTATGGAGAATTCTATCAAGTATATTATAGCCTATAACCTACAAGTTTCACTTTACATCTCATGTATGGTTCTTAGCTTTGGAATCATTAAATGGAGGATGCCTTAGATAAAATTTTATGTAAATTAGTTTCTTAATATTTTAATTACTTTAAAAAATATTTTGCTATATTGATTTAGTTTCATGATTTCAGGTAAAATCTAAGGAGATCAGTGTATGTTCGAAAACACCAGTGAATATAGTCATTACAGGTGAATGTCTAGGGTGCCCATCTAATCATTTTGACCTTAGTAGAATTGTACTTTTAGACATGGCAGTAGGTCTTGCTAAATTTTCTAGTCTTCTTAATGAAGGAGTGGTTTCCATTTTATTCAAAAGGTGTTTTTTAAATAGATTTGATTATTAAAATGTGTTTATGATCCCGGTTGTTTTTTTATAGATTTTAGGAGTGATTATTTCTATTCATTTTTTAAAATATATGTAACACTTCTTATAAATGATAATATAGATACTTATTCATAAAGAAAAAAAAATTACTCTTTTTTATGATTTCAATCATTTTTGTTGATAACTATTTTGTTTCTTATGTTTTAGGGTATCTTGTGAGTATCTCGATAAGAAAATTGTATTCCATGTGAACGAAGGGTCACCTAATGACCGGTTCTCTATTCTTATTGAGTATGAGGATAGAGATGATGATCTTTAAGAAGTCAATCTAAAACAAGTAATATTTAATTTAAGTTTAAGCTATAAGCTCTTATAACATAATTGCATATGATAGTGTTCCTAACAATTTTATTATTTTGTTGGTTGTAGGATAACTCAAATACATGGAAAGGATTAAAGGAATTGTGGGGTGCACAATGGTCTTTAGATGAGGGTCTGGTGCAATCATGGTTAGGAGGGTCCTCAAAGAGAATAGTCCAGACTATGCAACAAGACTAAACACAATGGAAAACAACTCAAAGATATGAAACAAATGTATAGATTTATTCATTTCATATACATATATATATATATATATATATATATATATATATGATAAAATTCAAATAAAAACTGGCTGACAACATGTTGGCTTACAATTAGGGCTCACAGGCTTGATCTCACAATTACAAAATTTTCTCAAGATATAGTAGTGAAGCTGCTTTGCAAAGAATCTAACTATCAATCTTCTCTAGATCAAAATAAATACTTATATAAGGATTATTACATCAATATATATCATATCTAGATCATAATATTCCTCTGTGTCATCCTAAGAAGATTTTACACTCCATGAAAGAGGTCTAACTTGTATACACAGATAGGTTGGAATTAAATGGATAGGAATCCTCCACAAATGAATGAAATGAAGTGCGTAATCCCAAGGAAGGTCAGCCACAAACCAATAAACATTGAATGATGTGTCATTAGGCTCCAAAAGTCTTCTCCTTCAACTGATTGTTGAAGACTGTCAGGATACTATGTTCTAAGAAAACAATTGATCTTCTGATAGCGACAAATTTCTAGTAACATGCCCAAATGCTCTAGAAATCGGATATGATTTATAAGAACATGTTTAGATGCTAAGTCCAACTCCACAAGGTCTGGAATGAAACTACAATAGAATGTAGACCAAAATATAGAAACTGCTTATGACTAAATTGACTGAATTGAAAAGGAAAATGAAAAGAAACAAACTAAAATGAAAATACTTTTGGTTGATGCAAGATTTCTTGTGAACTAGGGATGCTCCTAAATCAGATATCCAAGGTTGATTTGAAATTGAGTGCCTCACTTTGATGGGGATAGAGGGAAACCAAGATAGTCTACCTCAACCTAAGATATCCATGATGAGTCTTTTGCTGGTCTGCCTTTCCACTTCACAAGATATTCTCTATACTACCTTCCTTTGGTGCTGCCTACAATTTTGTTGTCCAAGATGTCTTCAACCTATTCTAGTACTTGTTGTGGTAACTATGTCTTCAAGTATTCTTTCATGTTGTCACTAAACTCCATTTCATGATACTGATATAGGCTTGCAATGTTGAAAATAAGTGATATACACAATGTCTCAGGAAACTCCACTTCATATGCATTTGCTTAATCAAAATTGTTGAGTATCCTACAAGGTCCAAACTTCTTCATCTTCAACTTATTATATGTCCCAACTAGAAATATCTCTTTTCTCAAGTACACCATCACCTCAATTCCCACTTCAAATTATTTGTCTCCTCTTTTCATCTTCTTGTTCTTTGTACTTACTGTTCATCTCCTCCAGATGTTTCTTTTAACTTGATTGTGTATTGTCTTCATGAGATCTACAAATTATTTTTCTTTTGCACTTCTCTTTTCTTCCATAGTGATATCTCTCAACTCTTCCACCCCTCTAGGGTTTGCTCTAGTAACAATCTCAAAAGGTGTTCTTCCTATACTCTGGTTCACTAAATTATTGTATGCAAACTCTGCTTATGAAAGAATCAAATCCCAACCTCCTTCTTTCTCTCCAACCAAACATCTCAAAAAATTTCCCAAACTCCTATTCACTACCTCTGTCTGTCCATCTGTCTATGGATGAAATGTTGAATTGAACTTCAAATCGGTCTTCATCTTCTTCCAAAGTGTCTTCCAAAAGTATCCAACAAATTTTGTATCTTTTTATGAAACTATACTCTTAGGTAATTCATGCAATATCACAATCTCTTTAAAAAATAGGTTTCCTACATGTACTATATTAGTTGTCTTCTTACAAGGTATGAAATGATCCATCTTTGAAAATCTATCTACTACCACAAATATAGAATCATGTCCTCTTTGTGTCTTTGAAAATCCTACTACAAAATCTATACTTATTTCTTCCCAAGGTCTCTCTGGTACAATCAAAGGTTTGTACAATCCAATGTTCTGACTACTCCCTTTTGTAACATGACAAACTCTACAACTCTGAGAAAATTTCCTTACATCCTTATAGATCTAAGGCCAAAAGTAGTTTTCACTCACCAATGCCAAAATGTTTTGCCAATCCACCACTATGCTTCTCCTTTATTAGATTGTCTCTCATTGAACTTCTAGGTATGCACAACTGATTTCCTTTGAACAACATATCTTCTTGAATCAAATAGTCCAACCACTTTCTTCTATCTATCATAATAGGTTCTTTACATGATTTACAAGGTTCTAAAAACTTAGTGTCTCCCTCACACATATGCTTCTATTCATTGAAACCTAATACTTCAACTCTCATCTCTGTCAACAAGTTCCTTCTCCTACTCAATGCATCAATAACTTTATTTGATTTTCCACTCCTATGCTTTAAAACAAAAGTATAACTCTACATGAACTATGTACCCATCTCATATGTCTCTGATTCAACTTACCTTGACTATTCAAATACTACAAAGCTTGATGATCTATACACAACAAAAACTCCTTAGGAAATAAGTAATGTCTCCACTTCTTCAAGGCTTGAATTATGGTATAGAACTCTTGATAATGAACTGAATATCTTCTCCTTGCACCATTCAAATTCTCACTGAAATATGTTATAGGTCTACCTTCTTGACTTAACACTACTCCTATTGCATTTTCACTCACATCACAATCAACTTGAAATACCTTCTTGAAATCTAGTGATGCCAAAATAGGTTGCTCTGTCACTTTCTGCTTTAATAATTCAAAACTCTTATCTATTGCAGATGTCCACTTAAATTCATTTTTATCACGTCTCATTGTCTTTTTCATAGGTTTACATACTAAATTGAAATTTCATATGAACTTCTTGTAGAAACTAGCTAATCCACATGAAATGATTTGACTTATACAATGTTTTCAAGTGTAGGCCATTCAAAAATTGCTCTTACTTTCTTAGGTTCCATCTTCAATCCTTTCACAGAAATCACAAATCCTAGATATACCAACTCTTCCTTCATGAAATTACACTTCTTAAGGTTTATCAACAATTTCTCTTCTCTTAGTCTTTGCAATACTTGTCTCAAGTGTTGCAAATGTTATTCATTTTTCTTACAGAAAATCTGAATGCCATCCAAATATACAATCATAAACTTACCCAATAATCTCTTCAATACTTCATTCACCAACCTCATGAAAGTACTTAATGCATTTTTCAATCCAAGAGGAATCACTAACCACTCATAAAACCCTTCATTTTTCTTAAAAGCATTCTTCCATTCATCTCCTTCTCTGATTCTGAACTAGTGGTATCCACTCTTCAAGTCTATCTTTGTAAAATACTTTGATCCACTCAAAAAATCCATGTTATCATCCATCCTAGGCAAAAGGAATCTATACTTATCTCTGATTTTGTTTATTTCTCTAGAGTCTTTACATATTATCCATTCTTTGTCCTTCTTAGGTGCTAATACTACAGGTACTGCACAAGGACTCAAGCCTTCTTTGATCAAACCTTTCATCAACAACTCTTGTATCTGTCTATTCAGTTCTTCATTCTCTGCTAGTTTCATTCAATGTGCTACTTTATTAGGAAAACTAGCTCCAAGTATAAGATCCATGTGATGACTAATACTCCTTATAGGTGACAATCCTTCAAGTACATTATCTGATATGATGTATCCATACTCTGTCAGCAACTCTTTTATCTCCTCTGGTTGTGATTCTTCATTCTCCTTCTTCAATGTTTTAGGCTTCTTAGGGATCAAATCATAACACATATTTTCATGTCTTGAACGATCCAAAAAATTTCTTCCATCTGCCAAATAGATTCTAGCATTCCCACACACCTCACTCTTAGGCTATCTTCCAAATGAATCAAGGTAATCCTCTTTCCATTTGATGTTATGGTATATGTATTCTTTCTCCCATCATGTATAGATTTTCTATCATACTACCAAGGCCTACCCAACAAAATATGACATACATCCATAGGCATAATATCATACATGACTTCATCATGATAAGATCCAATATGAAATTTCACCAAACATTGTTCACTCACTAGTACCTTATGATCATCCTAAATCCATTCTATCTGATAGGGCTTAGGGTGTTTCAATCTTTCCAACTTCAACTTAGTCAACATCTCCTTTGAAACTAGGTTATTTGAACTACCACTATCAATTACAACTTACAACACTTACCTTCTAATTTGCATCTGGTTTTGAACAAAATTTTCCGTTGCAATGGTTCTTCATTTGTCTCTGTTTGAAATAGTGCTCTCCTCATCACAAGTGATTCTCCTTTCTCAGGTTTACCAATTGAACTAAATGATCCAATAGGTTCTTCTTCAACATAGGCCACTCTTCCACTATTCTCTATCCTTTTTCTTGTACTTCCTTGATTACATTCAAATGATCTATGTTCTTCACCTCCACACTTAAAATAGAGTCCTTTGAATAATCTCCTATCAGTTCCTCTTCCTTCTCTTATGTATCCTTCACTCTGATATGCATTAGGGCTTCCTCTCTGATAGAAGGTTATTTCATCTCCCTGGTCTGCCCTGTTATCTCTATCTTCTTTCTTGAATGTGTTCTCCAGTCTATTAGATGCTCCACATAAGATCTATCTCCTCTAGAAAATGTTTTGCTTTTATAAAATTTACCTCCTCCACCTCTCTATCTCTTCTCATGCTTTTTATTCAACCTATCTTCAACTTTCAGGGAGAACTGATATGCTTCTTCTAATGTAGTCATCCTTACCAAACTCAGTTCTTCTTGAATGTTCAATATTAGTCCATTGATGTATTTAGCCACTTTCTCCTAGCTTTCTTCACTATGTCCAGTCCTTATGATCATCCTATGAAATTATTCAGTGTACTCCTTCACACATTTCTCCTTTTGTCTCAAATTTTGTAGTCTCTTCAACAACTCCAACTCATAGTCAGCAGGTATAAACTAATTCTTTAGTTTTTTCACCATTCTATACCATTATGTAATATTATATTTTCCTATTGTGTTTCTATCCAACTGTACTTCTTTCCACAAAATAGCAACATGTCCCTTAAACTTTTTCTTTACAAATCTCACCTTCTTCGAATCTTAAATTTCTTCATACTCGAAGTATTCTTCTAGGTCATTTATCTAGTCAATCAACTCCTTAGGATTTAAATTACTATAGTTTCACACATCAACTCTAGGTCTCTTTCCAATATTTGAAATAGCTCACAACATCTTCACTTACTCTGATTCTTCTTCTTCACCATCTCCTAGGTTTCACCATTTTGATCAACACATTGAAATTCATCATCATCATCACTTTTGATATTAGGTCTAGGTGTAAATCCTCTTCCTCTATCTTCTTCAACAACATCAAGATGAACTCGAATCATTTTCATCAATTCCATAATCTCATCTATCCTTATGGCCATTGTACGAAAATCAGGTATTCTCCTCGATGGCATCTCTTCCTAGGATCAAGTGCAAACTACCTCAAGTTCGAAGATCGGGCTACATGGTGACAACTTCCTTACAATCAGTGATTGGTTGTGACACAAGTAACCTATCTTAGATTCGACAATCTATCCACAACAAGATCGTATGGAAATCCTTTACCAGCTTCACTCAATTCACTCCCAAAGATTCAAACTTTCCCTCTGATACCACTTGGTGTAGTCACGGTTAGCAGGGTTCTCAAAGAGAATAGTCTAGATGATGCAACAAGAGTAAACACAATGGAAAACAACTCAAAGATATGAAATAAATGCAGATTTAGTCATTCAATATATATATGATAGAATTCAAATACAATTTGGCTGGCAACATGTGAGCTTACAATTAGGGCTCACGGGCCTGATCTCACAATTACATAATATGCTCAAGATATCGCAGTGAAGCTCCTTCACAAAGAAACTAACTATCAATATTCTCTAGATAAAAAAAAATGCATTGCTAAGGATCTATTACATCAATATATATCATCTCCAGATCATAAGATTCCTTCGTGTTATCCCAAGAAGGTTTCACACTCCACAAAAGAGGACTAACGTTTATACATAGATAGGCCAGACTTAAATGGATAGGACTCCTCCACAAATGAATGAAATGAAGTGTGAAATCCAAAGGAAGGTTGGCGAAAAACCACAAAAAATTGAATGATGTGTCATTAGGCTCCACAATTTTCTCCTTCAACTGATTGTCCAAGACTGTCGGGATGCTTTTTTCTGAGAAACCAATTGATCTTCTAATAGAGATAACTTTTCGATAATACATTCAAATGGTCTAGAAATTAGATATGATGTAGATGAACATGTCTAGATGCTAAGTCCATCTCCACAAGGTTTGAAATGAAACTATGAAAAAATGTAGATTGAAATACAAAAACTAACATACAATGTTATTCCAAAAAGTTGGTAACCTAGTGCTACATTTACTTCTTTTGTTAATTATGACTTAAAATCATTGTTAAAAATAATTTCCCACATCCAACATATCAACCCATTTACCGTAACATGCATCTACAAATCATCTCAAACTATTTTGTATTAGCCATTGCAGTTTCCTTTCCTTTCGCCCATTTCTAACTAGTTTGTAAGGCATTAATGCATATGCCAAAACTACTGTTGAAGAAAGTTTGAGTGTTTGTTTGTAAAGGTGGTTTCTTTTGTCTTTTGTTTCATCCACTTACTATTTTAAATATGATTACAATACAATTAGTCCTTTTCAATATAAATTCTAATGTTATTTGCTTATATTTCATATCGCCTACAATCAATTTTCATTTCATAATGTACTTTTTTAATTAAATATCATATAAAAAAGATAATGTTCATACATTGCATGTGAAATTTTCTATTTTTCATAATTTGACCCATTGCCAAATCATTACATGATGCCAAATATGTAATTATTTATCATGGAGAATATTATTTTATTTCTATTAAGGATGAACAATACACAAAAAATTTGAAATCATTATTGTACAAGCTCAAACAAAGAAAATAGCTTAAGATGTTTCTCATCCACGTAAAGTATCATAATTACATAAGAAGATGTAAATATAAAGACTTTACATCAAAAAAAAATTATTGCTATTGTAATGAAGATGAATGTGTGAATGTTTTAGTTAAATTTATTTAGATCAAATAATTAAATAAAAATAAATCTTAATTATGATTTAAGATTATAATTGATGAGGAGAAAAATGGATATAACTAAAGATATCACTCTTGTTCCACCAATCATTCACTAATGTCCTAGGAATCCTAATTGGATTGAATAACAACCTCACATGGTGAGCCAATTTCACAATTAGGAAGGAACTTGGAGGGGGCTCTTTGAATTCTTAGGGGTTCACAACCAAGCAAATGCTTGGAAAAGAGAATGTTGGAAAACACAATGTGATATGAAAAATGTCCTAAAACTAGAAATGTAAGCTAAATGAGAGATGAAAATAATGAAATTATGCAACAAGGAGATATGATATGTGTACCTGGGAAGTCTGGAGATGTTATGAGGATTCTGGAAATGTAAAGATGCTACCAAAAATAGTTGTGGAGGAGTAAGATGCCAAAGTGGCGTATTAGTCCTATTGCTATTTTTTTAGGGAAAATATGAAGTCTTCGGATACTGGAACAAAATCCTGAAGAATCTCTAAAAAATATCCTGTCGAGGACTAAGACGCCCTTAGTGGCGTATTAGTACCATTCTAAATTTTTGAAGTATCTCAATGTGGTCCTGAGCTCCAAGGTATCCACTTGCTTCTCCCTAGATCTGAGGTCCTAAAACTTCTAGATATGGCCTGTAAGTGAGTTCATGTGAAGATGATAACTTTGGAAATCCAACCATTGCAACTTTGAGAACTTTGCACTTTAAAATATCTTCAAGTCTTCAACCTTGATCTGCAAATACACACACACAAGAGAGGGAAAACTTGTTGATTGTTAGTGAATAGGGGTTTGCCTTGGTCAAATCCCTTGTAGGTAATTAAACTAAATGATGAAATGAATGAAGTGAAACATGAAACATGAAATGTACAAATGATATCACCTTGTATGATGTCTTGTGAAGAAAATCTGCAATCTACCATGTAGTGGCCATGAAGAATCTAGATCTTGAATCTTGGAATATGATGTGAACAATGGTTGTGAATGGATCTTCAATGCTACATCCACAATCTTGGCTCAACAACATGAATGGATGCACTAATACCTTGACATGATGCTTGAATCTTGATGATGGCTTCAAATGATTGATGAAATTGTCTTGAATGCATAAACTTTCCTTAGGAATGAATACTTGAATGCTTGTTATCTTGTTATATGAAAAATGAGTGGGGGAACCTTGTATTTATACTTATTCATGCTTAATATCCTGAAATTACATCACAACAAGCCAACATATGAAATCATTAAATAAAGGAGGCAAAATCCCACCCAAATTTGAAATTGAATCCCAAAAATAAGCCAAGGAGGACTAATATGCCCTAGGTGGCATCTTAGTCCCAAGGCTCAATTCTCAGGGCACAAACTCCAAAAGGGGACCTTTATAGGTGCTTTCAATATCAGGGTCCCAAGACCCATGGAGGAAAAAGATTCCCTAGGTTGCATTTTAGTCCCACTCCATACATTAGGGACACATAGATAGAAACATTAAATGATCATTTATCTTTTGAGGTTTGTCGGGATTTTCCATAAAAATATATAGTTTATTAGGCTTGTAGATGCAAAATAGGTCCAATTAAGCCATAAAGAAGCATAAATAAAGCAAGGCAGACCCAAATAATTGTGAAAATGCAAGGGTATACATTTTTCTACACTACATTTAGATCCCACTTTAGTGAGAGGATGAACTTGTTTCAAACTCACACTATAGTAGCCAACCACACAATCAAGAAGGGTTTGAATGTACACTGTTAGTAGAAGAAGACATGAGAGCTTATTCAAAAAGCCCTATGCCAAGTCCTATGTTTCTGATAAGTTATTTCATGAAAAGGGAATTCCCTCAAAAGTTAGTATGTCACATGCAAGCACACTTAAGGCATGTCATCCACATCCCAAGCTTCGTCTTTACATATACATGAAATGTTATCAACTAGACGAAAGAGGCAACAATAGGTGACATATGAGGACAAGGCTACTTAACCCCTTTCCCCCACTAAGTGCAAGGTAAAGGTGAGCCAAAATGATTGATGAGAAACATGCTAGAGTGAAAATGAATATCAATTAGAGGAATTAGGTGCCTCCACATAAGGAAGAACACCAAACTCCTTAATATGTTGATTTTTTTTACTCAAATCCTTACATTCTTTAGTAGAATGACCATGAATTCTATGATATGCACAAAATGAAGTCTTGTAATAAAATTTATTTAATGTTCTTGGAGGAAGAGAGATCAAACAATCTTGGAGGAGTCTCGTTAAGATACTCTCTTGGTCAAAAGTTGAGGATGTTGCTTTATTTTGCAACAAAGATATCTCTTGCTTAGCACAAGTTGTCATACCTACACAAGATGCTTTAGATTGTGATATTTTGTTCTCTCCTTTACTAGAGGGTGTAAAATCTAACAAATTTGAATCATTATTATTTTGTGTGATGACATTTACATTAAGCAAATATTTATTTGTTTATTTTGTTTCTTACAAAGGATAATGATCAAGGCCACTAGTGTCTATCAGTTTAGGATGCACCACTATTAAAGTCAGCTTCGAAGGATGTTTTCTGATATTGTTGATATTAAGTGAATGATTGTTTGTGTCTTTTGAGGGACAATAGCCAAGACCACTAGTCTTTTCTTTCCTATGAGGTTCTATAGGGACATAGATACCTTTTTCTCTAGCACCACATCCTTTTCCACTATATCCAAGTTGTTTCATAAGCTCATAACCTTTTCCATATTTTTTTTTCATCTCTTTTGGATTTGGTGGTTGTTGATAATCAGTGTCGTCAAATTTTGTTGTATAATTTTATTCTTTGTCTTTGGTGGTTGAGGTGGATGCTTTCAAAGGTTCTTCTGAGTTTTGTGTTGACATTACCATTTTTTCTTTTCCCTTTTATGAATATTTGTTTATGATTTTTTATTCTCCCATGAATGTATGTTTGAAATCTAAGGAACCCAATCATCTTCTAATAGCTTCATGGCTTCTTCAAATGCTTTTTTATTTATCTTTTTGTTGCACAGGTTCCACTTGTGTAGTTGGTGTTAATGTTTTCAAAGGGTTGTCTTTATTTTTTTCAAGTTGGAGAACACTGTAAGGCTCATTATAAACATTCAATGTGTACACTTTGTTAATGTAGACATACTTCATTTTATGATGAAGTGTAGAAGGCAACACATGCATCTCATTAATCGAAGACCTTCCCAAAAGGAGATTATACAAAATATCATGAGGCATAACATGAATAGGGGTTTGTAAGGTATCCTTTCCAACTATAATAGGTAAAGTGATCACTCCAAGTGATTTCTTTCCTGCATTATCAAATCCATTAATAGATAGAGTCGGGTTGAATTTTTGATTTATCAACACCAAGTTTATCCAAAATGAATTCACTGCACACATTTAAGGATGATCCATTGTCATCAAGGGTTCAATTTATCCCTTTGGTATTTTATTGAGCTATGATCATGAAAGAATCATATTGTTTTGCACTTCCAAAGCAGGGAGCTCACTTTGGTGGAAAATAATGTCAACATTCATTCCTTGAATCATGGCTACTATGTCATTCAATTGCACATTAGAAGGGATAGTAACTTGTTGTAAGGTACTTCTAATCATGTTATGATATTTTGGGGAGGTTTGGATAAGGTACCATAAAGATATCTTAGCAGGAGTATTCTTAAGTTGTTCGACAAGAACATACTCCTTTCCATTTTGTGAAGGTAAATGAGGGGGACTTTGTAAGATGGGATTAGGCAATGGAAGGGATGTTGAAAGTGTTTGTCTTGGTTGTAGATTTTTCCTAGTGTTATATGTATGAGAAATGGTGTTGTAACTTAGTTGCTGTGAAACATTGTTCTTAGGTGGTTTGAGGATAAAGACAAGTTTGTCTTGAACTTGTGGTTTGTGAGAGGGTGGATAAATGATAATTTTAGGCTCAGGAGAGTAATCCAAGGGATATATAATGTGCATAACCTCAAAAGAATTATCATTATTTTCATGATCTAAGGTTACTTCATCATTTTCATCTAAGGAATTACTATTGTCAATGTTCTCATTTTCTTTCACTATTATGTTTTTTTTAGTGGGAGAGTTTCTCAGAGAACTACAAACCAAATTTTCTAGATATTCAAGGGTTATTTCTTCTAAAATGACTTCATCACATGTAAGGGAGTTATCAATGGTTGAATTTTCTTGTTCATCAATAGTGGGGATAATAGGAGAAGGATCTATTTGATTACATTATGATTATTCATGACTTTATCCTTTTTCTCTGAGGTTTCATTCTCTTGTTCCATAGTTTCTACCCTAGTAGGAGAGATTTTAGGAAAGTGACAAACAAGAGGTTCATCACATTTCATGGTTAGATGTTGTAAACCAGCTTTATCACAAATAGGGTAGACATCAAGGGAAGGACAACTATGATTTTCATGTGTGCCAATGATTAGATCCTCTTGTTCAAATAAACACTTCCAAATGTTAGGAACATTAGGAAGGAGAGAAATAATGGTGTAACTCTCAATAATTGGATCTCTTGATACCAACATATCCTCCTTACAAATGTGTTTTCCAAGATCATTCACGATTGTATCCTTATTCACTAAAGCATTTTCACAAATAGGGGATGTGTTGGGAGATGAATGGAGACTAAGTGAAGTGGTGGCAATGAATTCATCTTCTATTGTTATACTATCTTCCCAAGGGGAATGAGGAGAAGGGAAAACAAGGACTTCATGATTGTCATTGATTGTATCTTCTTTCGCTAAGATACCTTTGTCACTAAAAGGAGAGGTATCAGGAGAAGTACAATTATGATCATCATGGTTATCTATGTTTCTATTCTCTTCTAACACAACATCCTCACAAATAGGGGAAATAGGAGGGGATGTAAGTTTAAGGAAAATGTTGAAATTTTCACTCTCTTGCACTAAGAGATTCTTGTAACTAGGGAATGCATTGAACGAATGACTAGAACATGATTATTGACTAACTTTTTCTTTTCAATCTTGTAGAAGACCGAAGCTAACATTTTTTAACAATAAGCTATGCAATCTTAAAATACAATGTAAAGGACTAGAATGAAATGAAATTTTTAGATTTCAACCAAGGTAATTTACCGGTTACTTAGTACAATGATTTGAAAATGAAATGTTGTAAATGAAAATTTGGAATGGACCAATGCATGAGATGAAGCACTTTAAGGTAGATTTAGTAAAATTCATGAAATAGAAAGTCAATCCATTGAAATGAATAACCAATTCCAACAAATAGAAGCACAAAAATGATGATTCAGATCCTAAACATTGCAATCTAAAATTCCCCAAGGACTAAGATGCCAGGGAGGGAATCTTAGTCCTCTTGATGAAATTTGAAGGTTTCAAAAGCTACAATAGATAGCAAATCACTCAGACAGAGTACTGCAACAAAAGGCCAGAGAGGGATTAAGATACCACCAAGGGTGTTCTAGTCCCAGTAAGGGTTTTTGGCAAAAAATTAGACAATTCTACGTTGATAACAGTGTTCCTAGGTTTCCCACCTAGGGATCTAATGTTTGGAAACTGATTTTTTTGCAAATGAAGGCTACAAAAATTAACTAGTAACAAACAATTGGATACAAAATTGAATGCAATTTTTTTTCAATCTTGAATGCAATAATAATGTTCCTAAATGCAATGAACAATGCACTTTTTAGTTTTTAAATGAGATGAAATTATGGAAGAAATAAAAAATGCAACCTATATGCACTTTCACTAATGCAAATATGAGAAGCCCTAAATGCAATTTCACTAAATATGAGAAACCCTAGATGCAATTTTGAAACTAATGCAAGATGCAATGCAAGAATGAATGCAACCTAGATCTAAGATTTTATGAAATCCAAATTAGAAAATGAATGCTCAACAAGGTCAGGTTCACCAAAATGATGAGGAGAAAAATGGGTACCTAAAGATATCACTCTTTTTCCACAAATCATTCATCAATGTCCTAGGAGTCCCAATTGGATTGAATAACTACCTCACAAGGTGAGCCAATTTCATAATTTAAAAGGACCTAGGAGGGGTTTCTTTGAATTCTAATGGGTTCACCAACAAGCAAATTCTTGGAAAAGCGAATGTTGGAAAATACAATGTGATATGCAAAATGACTCAAAACTAGAAATGTAAGCTAAATGAGAGATGCAAATAATGAAATTATGCAACAAGGAGATATGATATGTGTACTTGGGAAGTCTAGAGATGTCGTGAGGATTCTAGAAATGTAAAAATGATGCCAAAAAGTGTTGTGGAGGACTAAGATGCCCAGAGTGGCATATTAGTCCTACTGCTATTTTTTAGGGAAAATACGAAGTCTTCAGATACTAGAACAAAATGCTGAAGAATCGCTAAAAATACCCTATGGAGGACTAAGACACCCTTAGTGGTGTATTAGTACCATTCTGAATTTTTGAAGTATGTGAATGTGGTCCTAAGCTCCAAGGTCTACACTTGCTTCTCCCCAGATCTGAGGTCCTAAAAATTCTAGATCCGGCCTGTAGGTGAGTTTCCATGAAGATGATAACTTTGGTAATGAAACCTTTGCAACTTTGACAACTTTTCACTATAAAGGATCTTCAATTCTTAAACCTAGATCTACAAATACAAACACACAAGAGAGGGAAAACTTGTCGATTGTTAGTGAATAAGGGTTTTCGTTGGTCAAACCCCTTGTAAGTAATTAAACCCAATGATGAAATGAATGAAATGAAACATGAAACATGAAATGTATAAATGATATCACCTTGTATAATTTCTTGTGAAGCAAAATTTGCAACCTACCATGTAGTGGTCATGAAGAATGTAGATATTGAATCTTGGAATATTATGTGAACAATGGTTGCAAATATATCTTCAATGCCACATACACAATCTTGGCTCAACAACATGAATGGATGCACTAAGCCCTTGACATGATGCTTGAATATTTATGATGGCTTCAAATGCTTGATGAAATTCTCTTGAATGCATGAACTTGCCTTATGAATGAATACTTGAATGCTTATTATCTTGTTATATGAAAAATGAGTGGAGGAACCTTGTATTTATACTTATGCTTAATATCCCGAAATTACATCACAACAAGCCGACATATGAAATCATTAAATAAGGGAGGCTAAATCTTGTCCAAATTGGAAATTGAATCCCAAAAATAAGCCAAGGAGAACTAAGATTACCTAGGTGGAATCTCAGTCCCAAGGCTCAATTCTCGGGGCACAAACTCCAAAAGGGGACCTTTTCAAGTGTTTTCAATATCAGGGTCCCAAGACCCATGGATGAAAAAGATGCCCTAGGTGGTTTTTTAGTCCCACTCCACAAATCGGGGACACACAGACAAAAACATTAAATAATAATTTATCTTTTGAGGTTTTTTGGGATTTTCCATAAAAATATATAGATCTTAGGCTTGTGGATGAAAAATAGGGCCAATTAAGCCATAAAGAAGCATAAATAAAGCAAGGCGGGCCCAAACAAGTGTGAAAATGCAAGGGTATGCATTTTTCTACACTATAATAAGTATAAATTTATAGAAATTAAATAAATTAATTATAATATTTAGTCTAAATTTTGAATGGTGGATTATGTTGACTATATTGTAAATGATTTTATAAATTAATTGACTAATATTTTAAATATTATAATTTAGTTGTGATCTATTATGATTTAGATGTACATTCATGAAATGAATCTTTAGAAATTTAGAAATGATACAAAGAGTCATGTTATCCTTAGTCAAGGTCCTAGGTGAATTTATTCAATAACTATGAAGCATGATTTAAGATGTAACACGATGATGCAATTAATATGCTCTAACATTATACTATGGTGATCTTAGGTGAATATTATTATGATTATTCTACCATATCCTTAATTTTTAGGATTTTTTCTCAATTATTGAACATCCTTAAACACAATAACTTGGCACACATATCAACACAAATGTGTACTAGATTAACTAACAATAGATAACAAAGATGTTAGCACTTGGCTTAGATTTTAAAATTTCAATATTCCTAGCCATGAATACATAAATAATTTTGGTAAATTATACACCCATGTTTCTAATCTAGGGTGAAATATGGGACATCTAGGGATTGAAACTAATTTCTTTGGATGGATGATCATACAATCATGATAGAATCATTTTTTGAGCTAATTATGAGTCAAATATCATGCAATAGTATGTTTTTTTTAGGTGGAAGGAAAGAAGCCTGTATATATATTAATATAATATAATAAAATTTACAAAATGAATAACATTGACTCTTGCTAGCTAGAATTGAAAACATAAAAGCTTCCACATGAGAATTCACAACCCCCATTTAAACTGAACCATATTTCTCCTAATCATGACCCTAAACAACCTAGATTACATATGTAATTATGCCACTCCCAATTATACAAAAGAACACATAACTATAGATACCCAACATCCCCAAACCAAAAACCTTCTATGCCCAAATAGCTTATGTGCAAAACACTAAAAAAAACCTTGATAAAAAAAATACATAGCCCAAACTAACTAAGCTTTGAGTATAGCATTATGAAAATCATGGTCACCTTGGAACACAACATTTTCCTTCTCTGGATGTTCACTGTACTATTCCATGTGGTCCCTGTTGCAAGTATGGGCTAGTATGGTGGTGTTGTCTTTGATGTTGTCATTGATGTCAACACTATTTAGCATGTTGAAAATTTTACATGTATAGTTGAGATACAACTGAGATGTTATGAGTACATGGAGCTATCTTATATGGTTATAAATGTGTTATGTTGATGAGTTACCAAGTGCTTTTGAGAAAATTAATAAAGAAGAGAAGTCAGAGTGATGAATGTGTTTAGATAGTGCTCCGGTATGGGCTTCACATTTCTCTTGTGTTGATATTATGCTTGTACAGTTCTAAAGATTTCATAATGGTGATGTGATGATGATATATTCTGAGTTTTAGTTTCTGGTGAGATTGTATTTGCAAGTTGTGTCCACTGGTATGTGTTCTCTATTGGTAGAGTTGATCTTTTGTGGACTAGGAGAAATGTTTCTACTCCACAATCCTCCACTAGTTTGCTTCAGATCTTGCAGATCTGGGATTTGTCTTATGATGTTGTTCTTTGTGTTTTGGAAAAGAAGGTTGAAGTTTGGTAATCTGGAAGTCATGTTTCTATATTCCAGTGTAGCTTTGCATAGTTTGTATGATCTAGTGAAAATTATTCAGTGTATGAAGTATATTTTTTTGTGGTGGATGTATCTAAAGAAGTCTAAGATCTAGTCTCATGAATAATGAAGCTTGTTGAGGTGTTTGCATGTCATATTCATGCTGGGAAGAATGTGCATCATTGTTCATTTGTGTTTTCATTAGGTTTATCCGACCTGGTTTTTACACTTCATTCAAAGAATACAAATTAATTAAGGAAGCATGTGATTGATTTGAGAATGTTATTTTTTATCTTGAAAAATAATTTTATTGGTCACTCTTATTCCTTTCCACCATGGGAATTTTGAGTTTCTGACCTAATTTGAATTTATGAAATGAGTTATTTGTGGCCAACCTTGGTAAATGCTTCTAAGGTTGAGAATGGTATAAGAGCAAGTTGAATTGTGAAGAGTTGTATGATAGTGTGATTCATAGTGACAAAAGTAAGCCACAAATCATAAGAGAAGAAGTGTGTGTATGTGAGAGAGTTGTGACAGTTGGTTTTATTGTGTCAGATTCTTAAGCAGTGAGCTAAAGGTTTCTACAATTATTTTTCAAAGCTATGAAGGTGTGTTAAATGTTGTGGTGGGTCTTTTTTCTCTTTTGTGTCTATAGGCAGTGAGTCCTTTGTAGGCAGTGAGCCTTTGTATTTGGACAATGAGTCCTCTTCTAAGTAGTGAGCCCTTGGCAGTGAGCCTTTGTATTCAGTTTTATAATATTTATATTGTGAGTTAACCATCATTGTGTTTTTTCCCTTATTAGGTTTTCCATGTAAAAAATTGATGTTCATTGTGTTGATTTACTTTCTATTATTTGTGTTTCATGCTCATATTTAATAACAAAATAGTGTGGTTGAAGAATTGATAAGTGATAAGTTTTAAGTTTGAATTTGTGTGACAACAGATTCACCCCCCTCTCAGTTTTCCTATGCTTGTTTATCGATTGGTATCAAACCTTTTGGTTCCTTGTGTAGAGCTTAACCGCTTAAAGGAAGATTTGATGGCACACAAGTTGGTGATCCAAATGTTCGATGGAATTGACTACAATGATTGGAAGGTACAGATGAGAGGACATATTATATCTCTTAGTTTCAAGACTTGGAAGGCTATAGAGACAAAGTAAACACCTCCGTCTGGTGGTGTTAATTGTGCAGATGAGATCTCTACTTATGAAGAAAATGAGAAGGTGAAGTATACGATTTGCAGTGGTTTATCTAAAAATGAGCGAGTTAAGGTTAATTCTCTAGATACTACATATGAAGTATGGAAGAAGTTGGAAGACATGTATGGAGGAAATGAAAAGGTAAAATTGAAAAAGAGGCTAGCGACAAAGCACAAATTTGTGAACCTAAAGATGGAAGATGGTGAAGAATTTACAAGCTTCTTTCAGAGAGTTGAACTGGAAGCAAATGAAGTTATAAATCAAGGAGGGAAACTATTAGATGAAGATATAATCAAGAAGATCCTAATCACCTTACCAGAATGTTACAGTGAAAAGATCTCTGTTATTGAAGAAATGCATGATCCTAAGAAGTAAACTCTAGAAGAGTTGTTCGACACCTTGCAAGCATTTGAGATAAGGAAGTTTCAGAAAGATGAAAAGATAGAAGAAAATATAGAAACAAAATTTAAGGCTTTGAAAATTGAAGAACTGGATAGCAATGATGAAGAGTTGGAAGCAAACCTCACCAGCAAATTGAAGAAAGGTACTAGAAAATATAAAGGTATGTTACCCTTTAAATGTTTCAGTTTTGGCAACATTGGTCATTATGCTTCAAGATGTCTGAATAGGGATACACATAAAAATAGCAAGGATTATAATGATAGGGATAGGGAGGATAAGAAGCATAAGAATTTGTACTATGTTAAGGAAGAGGCAGGTATTTCTAATGATGAATTTGACAATGAGGTTGATGATAGTGAATGCTAATTCTTAGCTTTCGAAAGTAAATCTGTATCCACTAACTCTAGAAAATGTGTAAGTAAGAAGGCTCCAAAGGATAAGAAGAATATGATGGAAGGTACTTTGGTTACTACTTTTCAAGCAAGACATGATGAAGACTGCTAGGTAATTGATAGTGGATGTTCCAATCACATGACCATAGATAAGATTAAGTTCAATAAACTTGAAAAGTATGATGGTGGTTTAGTTATGTTCGATGATGATTCAGGAGCCAAGATCTATGGTAAAGGTTCAATTAGGTTCAATTAGTTTTGAAGGGTTTGAGGCATAACCTTCTAAGTGTTGGTCTGATGTGTAGCAATGGCTTTAAACTTGTGTTTTAGAACAATACCTATGAAATTAGGAAAGGATCCAGAAATGGAAATATGGTTGCAGCTGGAAGAAGAACTCATGGAAACATTTATCAGTTGAAGGGAGTTGATGGTTAGTGCCTAGTATCTCAAGTCAATGAGAGTTGGTTATGGCACTGGAGAATGGTACATGTAAATCTTGATAACCTGGTCAAGTTCAGTTCAAAGGATATTGTTCGAAGACTACCTAGAATCACAAGATCTGCTAATACTATTTGTAGAAGTTCTTAGTTGGGGAAGCAGACTAGATGCAACTTCAAGGGAAAAGAACATTGCACTATCGAAATGCTGGAGTTAGTTCACACTGATCTCTATGGTCTTACTAGAACCAAAAGTTGATGTAGAGCCAAGGTGGAGAACTCACAATTAGAACAAAATGACCAAACTTCAACAAGGATTCAACCTTCAAAACACAATTCACTAAATCTTCCCAAGACAACACATATTGCTTATATCCTTCAAATCTCAAAAAATGGGCTTATCTTTTAGAGAAGGCCACAAAAGACCAACTCAACATCAATTAAGAATCCACTCAGACTTAGACACAGTATTCCAATCAGATTTTACAAGGTTCATTAGGCCAACACTAAGTTTCATTAAACTGTCCTGCTCAAAAGGCTATAAGATTAGCCCTCTTTTCTAAACAAAGTACCCTCAAACCCTTTTTCTTACAAAATATCTTTGGAAAGAGTTGTATTATGATGAAAAGCCACCAATTCACCCTTCAAAACTTAGACAACCGACCTTTGGACTGTAATTTCACCAAACCCTCCTTTTACATGCAAAAACCTAGGGTTTTTTTGAATTCACATTTCCAAGGCTTTCCAAGCCTAACCAAAACATCAAAAAACTTTAATAGGGTTTAAAAAAACATAATAATCACTCACAAGGTCTTTAACTTCATTAGTTTTCAAAATCACTACTTTAGTTTCTCTTTTTCATGTCAAAAACCCACATTTCTAGCCTAGGATAACACCACCCAGCCCTATAGACACATTGCCAAGGTTCCAATAAAGCATGGGAACTTAAATTAACATAGTATAGGACTTTCCTTTGAATAATAGGTCACCACAATAGGAGGAAAGGCTCCATTCTTAAATAAAATGAAAAATCAGACCCTACTGGCCTATTACAGGAAGAGCAAGAAAAGAGGAGGCTATTTCAACAAAATCAATAAGAGACCTTCAAAATAATTGAAATAACACTATCACCTATTACCACACCATTGTGTGGGTTGTGGATCAAATTGTGTCCTTGTTGGCCATACATAATCAAGAAAATTAAAAAAAAATGCTTGAAATTCACAGATTTGACGTTGAAACAGGGCACATATTCCTCAAAATGCATTTCATTAACCCTTCATTCGGGATTGCAAGGTGTCTTTATACATTTTCAACTTCAACCAACCCCTCCAATGTACATAACTACCTTTTAACAACTTTTTAAATGCTAACAACCTATTACATTGCAAGTTTACAAGTTGACAACCTTTATATTTTACCCCTCCTAAAGACTCACGCACACAACATAATGGTCTTTATGACCTTATTTAGAACAAAAATAACATATAATACCAGAATTTGGACTCAAACCTTTGAAGACTAAACTTTCCACCCCAATATATGTTCAAAAATTCAAATTTTCACTAAGGGTTGAGGTACCCCTGCACCATACACCCCCCTAAAATAAATTCATGCCCCATGAATTGGGATTTATACCATTCTTCCCAAGCTCTGATCATCCTCCTCTAATCTTCAAACACTTTCCACATGTTTAGGTACTAATAGTTCACACTTTTCCTTGCATCTCTGATTGAGGTTGTCATAGGATATGATTTCACTTCCATGTGCAGACCTGCCAATGGTCTTTTATCAGTCCTCTACTCAAAACTTGATGATACTCCTTCACCAATACCTGCAACACATGTCTTCATCCTTGCACACAAACAATTGTTAGTCATTCCATAATTTTTCTGCATCTTTGTCTTATTCCCATTCTTGGATTTGTCCTCAACAAGTAGGCCACACTATCCCTTCCTTATTGTCCTTTGTCCCACTGTCTTAGCAACATTTACTACCACTGTATCTATAGATTTAGTACTCACTATACACCTTGTACTGTTAGATTTATTGACCTTTGTATGTGCAAATCTAACTTTCTTTGCAAACTCGCTCTCTGCTATGGGACACTCAATAGTTCCTATCAAAACTTTGTCATTCACACTCACTGCCAAACTAGACTTTACCCCTATTGCACATGTGTTCTTAGTCCTAGACCTGATTGCAATATCAAAATTCTTCTTTTCTTCTACAAAATTTATCAACTCCTTCCTACCACACATGATAACCTTAGCTTTACCTTTCATATCCTCTACAAGTGGAGTCAAATCAAAAGAACATCCATCCTTGACAATTGTATAAGTATTGACCCTACCATCATACATGACACATATGTCATACTACTAGGGTCTTCCTAGGAGTATGTGGCAATAGTCCATTGGGAGGATATCACAAACAACACTGTCTTTATACCCCCCAATCTGAAAATATACCATAGCCTTCTCATTCACCAACAAATATTGACCATCACTTATCCAAGATACCTTGTAATGCAATTCATGAGGAATCCTTTGCAAGTTTAACTTGTTCACCATTTCACATGACACCATATTTTCAGTTGAGCCAGAGTCAATCACAATCTTACATACCTTTCCCTTGCTCTTGCAAGTGGTTTTGAAAAGTCTCTTCCTATGCAATCGTTCTACTTCTTTGGAAGTCTTCAAAAGTTGTTTGTGCAACATCAAAGCTAGAATCCAACTTCAGGATTTGTAGGATGGCTTGATGAACTAACTCTCTCCTCATCCTCTTGCATAATTTTTACTCTTTTATCACCTTTACTTCCACTTGATGAAGCACCAATCTTCTTAGGACACTTGTAGGATGGATTTCCAAATTCATTACAAGTGCAACATCTACCTCAAAACACATTGGAACTCCTACCTCGTCCAAATCCAACCCTTATGCCTCTCCATCCACCTTTGAAATCATATTGCTCTTTTCATTTCATGGCATCTTCTTGATTGTCATTGTTTGGCTTTGGATTAGGCATAGATCCTCTTCCTCTTGATGCATTACCTCTATGCCTAACTGCTTTATCTTGTCTTCTCTTCATTTTCTCCTCCACCCTGATTTCCATTTGGTAACATTCCTCTACATTCCTAAGATTTTCCAAAACCAATTCATCTTGTATGTTTAAGCTCAAACCACCCATATATCTAGAAAATTTTTCATCTTCATTATCATGATGACCAAACCTCAAACTTAAATTATAAAATTCCTCAGTATAAGACTTAATGTCCATTTCCTTTTGCCTTAAGCTTTGCAATTTCTTAAACATTTGAACTCGATGATCCTTGGGTAAGAATTTACCTTTTAGTTTTGATACCATCTTGTCCCATGAGGTAATTTTGGACTTTCCTTGCTTCCTCCTCTCTGATTGAAAGTATTCCCACAATACCAAAGCATGGCCTTGCAACTTTTTCTTTGCAATCTTTACCCTCAGCTCCTCAAGAACCTCACCACATTCAAAATGGTTATCTAATGCAACAATTAGTCAAGTAACTCTTCATCATTTAAACTCCCACCATATTTTGGAACATCAATCTTTACCTTAGGCTTGTCATCCTTAACTTCCTTCAACAACTTTGCAATTTTGTGATCCTTTGGGTCAAGCTCTTCTTCCATATCTTCAAACTCATCATCTTCCTCTTCATTTGACTCACTCTCTTCCACTTCCCTTCTTTTTTTTTGTCTCCAACACTATGATTCTTTCCTCCAACTCTCTGATTTCTCTTGCATGTCTTTCTTTCATCTCCTTCATCTCTTTAGCCATATCTTTGTTCTTTGGTGGCATTTTTGAATGCTAAACCTTGGCAAGGCATCTGTAGGGCTGGGTAGTGTTACCCTAGGTAGGATGGATCTTCACAACCTGCAAAATGAAAAAAAATCTACTCCTTGATGCTCTGATACCACTTTGATGTAGAGCCAAGGTGGAGAACTCACAATCAGACCAAAATGACCAAACTTCAACAAGGATTCAACCTTCAAAACACAATTCACTAAATCTTCCCAAGACAACACATATTGCTTCTAGCCTCTAAATCTCAACAAATGGGCTTAGCTTTTAGAGAATGCCACAAAATACAAACTCAACATCAATTAAGCATCCACTCATACTTAGGCACAATATTCCAATCAGATTTTACAAGGTTCATTAGGCCAACACCAAGTTTCATTAGATTGCCCTGCTCAAAAGGCTACAAGATAAGCCCTCTTTTCCAAACAAAGTACCCTCAGATCCTTTTTTTTTTAACAAAATCTCTTTGGAAAGAGTCATCTTATGATGCAAAACCACCAATTCACCCTTCAAAACTCAAACAACTGACCTCTGGATTGTAATTTCACCAAACCCTCCTTTTACATACAAAACCTAGGGTTTCTTTAAATTCACATTTCCAAGGCTTTCCAAGCCTAACCAAAACATCACAAAACTTTAATAGGGTCTGTACAAGCATAATAAACACTCACAAGGTCTTTAACTTCATTAGTTTTCAAAATCACTACTTTAGTTTCTCTTTTTCATGTCAAAAACCCACATTTCCAACCTAGGGTAACATTACCCAGCCTTATAGATGCCTTGCCAAGGTTTCAATAAGGCATGGGAACTTTAATTAACATAGTAAAAGCCTTTCCTCTAAATCACATGTCACCACAGTAGGAGGAAATAATGCATTCTTAAATAAAATGAAAACTTAGACCCTACTAGCCTGTTACAAGTAGAGCAAGAAAAGAGGAGGTTATTTCAACAAAATCAATAAGAGGCCTTCAAAATAATTGAAAGGAGAACACTATCACCTATTACCACACCATTATGTGGGTTGTGGATCAAATTGTGTCCTTTTTGGCCGTACACAATCAAGAAAACTTAGAAAAATGCTTGAAATTCACATATTGGATGTTGAAACATGGCACATATTCCTCAAAATGCATTTCATTAACCCTTCATTCAGGCTTGTAAGGTTTATTTATACATTTTCAACTTCAACCAACCCCTCCAATGAACATAAATTCCTTTTAACAACTTTTTAAATTCTAACAACCTATTACATTACAAGTTTACAAGTTGACAACTTTTATATTTTACCCCTTCTAAAGACTCAGATACACAACATAATGGTCTTTATGACCTTATTTAGAACAAAAATAACATAGAAAACCAAAATTTGGACTCAAACCTTTGAAGACTAGACTTTCCACCCCAATACATGTTCAAAAATTCAAATTTTCACTAAGGGTTGAGGTACCCCTACACTAGAAGCCTGAATGGAGATAGGTATTTTATGTTTCTTATTGATGATTATGATCAAATGACATGGGTTGCATTTCTTAGAGAAAATTCTTAGGATTTGGATAGATTTAAGGTATTCAAAGCAAGAGGGGAAAATGAAGTAAATTTGAAAATCAAGTGTTTGAGATCTAATCGAGGTGATGAATTCACTTCTGGTGAATATAATGCATTATGTGAGAAGCATGGCATAAAAAGATAGTTTTTTGCTTCGAGAACCCCACAACAGAATGGAGTAGTTGAAAGGAAAAACAAGACTGTATAGGAAGCTGCTAGAACTATGATGAAAGAGTCCAATGTACTAGATTTATACTGGAGAGAAGCAACACATACTACTATTTATGTTCTTAATAGAGTTTAGATTAGACACAACAACACAATGACACCTTTTGAGCTATGTACTGGTAAGACTCCTACTATAAAATATTTTAAGGTATTTGGAAGCAGATGTTATATTAGAAGGGATGGTGAAAACCTTGGAAAGTTCGATGCTATATGTGATGAAGGAATCTTTCTTGGATACTCTACTACTAGCAAAGCATACAAATGCTTCAATAAAAGATTAAGGAATATTATAGAGTGTTAATGTGAAATTTGATGAAGACATACGCAGACCTATTGAGATAAGTGAGGTTGAACTCGATGATCCTATCTATGGACACGTACCAGAGGAGAATAAAGAGAAGGAAGCAAAAAATAAAGAAGAAGAAGAAGAGAATGAGTCAAAACCTCCTATTAGTACTCCTAAGTATGTATAGAAGAATCATCTAGAAGAAAAAATAATTGGAAACAAGAGTGAAGGCATGAAGACAAGAAGCAAAGTTGCAGCTGAGGTAAATTTTTGTTTACTTTCTAAAATAGAACCTAAGACTACAAGTGAAGCATGTGAAGATGAAAGTTGGATGAGAGTAATGAAAGAAGAGCTACAATAGATAGAAAAGAATCAAACATGGGGACTAGTCCCTAGGCATGTGAATAAGAATGTGATTGGTTTGAAATGGGTGTTTTGAAATAAGGTAAATGAAAGTGGAGAAGTTGTAAGGAATAAGGAAAGACTTGTTTGCAAAGGATATTCACAAGTTGAAGGAATATATTTTGAAGAAACATCTACCTAGGTGGCTAGAATGGAAGCTATCAGGATGTTTTTGGCATTCTTTTACCACAAGGACTTTAAAGTGTATCAAATGGATATTAAGTCAGTTTTTCTGAATGGTGAATTGGAGGAAGAGGTGCATATGGAATAACCTAAAGGATTTCAGTTGTCTGAAAAACTGAACATGGTTTGTAAATTGAAGAAGGTGTTGTATGGACTGAAGCAAGCTCCTAGAGCTTGGTATGCAAGACTGGACAAATACTTGATAAAGCAAGAATTCAATAATTGTTATGTTGACAAAAATCTCTACTTCAAAGTACAAGGTAACAAAATGTTGATAGTATTTGTGTATGTTGATGATATCATTTTTGGTGGAAATGATGGCATGTGAAAATTTTTTACTGAAGAGATACAAAAACAATTTGAGATGTCTATGATTGGTGAATTGAATTTCTTTATCGCTCTACAAGTGAATCAAACTGACAAAGGGATATCCATTTCACAATCTAAGTATGTAAAAGAGTTGTTGAAGAAGTTTGGGATGGAGGATTCTAAACCAGTTTATACTCCTATGGTAACCAAGTGTAAACTGAGCAAAGATGATGAATCTACTAAGACTGATAAAAGAAAATATAGATTGATGATTGGAAGACTATTATATCTTACTGCTATCAGACCTGATATTATGCATGCAGTATGTTTAGTTGCTAGATTCCAAGAAGATCCTAAAGAAACACATGTTACAGTGTGAAGAGAATATTGAGATATCTTAAAGGTACACTAGAATATGGATTATGGTATCCTAAGAGTGATGATTTTATTCTAAGTTCTTACACCTATGCTGATTGGGATGGATGCATAGAAGATTGGAAGAGTACCCATTGTGGTGCTTTCTTTCTTGGTAGAAGATTAGTTTCATGGTTGAGTAAAAAGAAAGAATCAGTTTCTTTATCCACTGCAGAGGAAAAATATATTGTTGCAGCATCCTTCTACATACAGGTTTTGTGGATGAAGCAAACTTTGAAGGACATTGGAGTGGTATGTGATGAGCCTACTTCTATTTTTTGTGATAACACAAGTGCAATAAATATTTCAAAGAAACCAGTTATGCATTCAAGAACAAAGCAAATATCTATCAAATATCATTTTCTGAGAGAAAAAGTGTTGGAGAATGAAGTCATATTCGAGTATGTGACTACAAAGGAACATATTGCAGACATATTCACTAAGGCCCTTCCAAAGGATACTTTTGACTATCTTATGGAGATGTTGGGGGTCATTGGCCCTCCAAACTAAGTGTACATGAAGGTGCATCAGTCCAGTAAATTCATAGATTATTTATTTATCTAGACCGATAGATGGGTCTACTCTGTAGGGGGAGTAGAAAATGTTTTCATTATTATAGGATGGGAGTACCCCTAAGGGGGAGTAATTAGAGAAGTTTTTCTTTGCTATTGATGTCAAAGGGGGAGAGAAAGTTATGTGAAAAATAGTTGCAGTAGAAGAGAAGTTGTTCTCCTAGAATATTGTGTAAGTTGTTGTCTTTGATGGTTTTTCACACCATGTGTTACCATCAATGAAAAAGGGGGAGATTGTTGCAAGTATGGGCTAGTCTAGTAGTGTTTTCATTGATGTTGTTATTGATGTCAACATTGTTTAGTATGTTGCAAATTGTACATGTATAGTTGAGATGTTGATGAGATGTTGTGAGTACATGGAGCTATCTTATATGGTTACATATGTATTTTGTTGATGAGTTTCCAAGTGCTTTTGAGAAAATTAATAAAGAAGAGAAGTCAGAGTGATGAATGTGTTTAGATAGTGCTCTGGTATGTGCTTTGTATTTCACTTGTGTTGATCCTATGCCTATGCAGTTCTGAAGATTTCATAATGGTGAGATGATGATGATATATTATGAGTTTTAGTTTCTAGTGAGATTGTATGTGAAAGTTGTGTCCACCCGTATGTTTTTTCTAGTGGAAGATTTGATCTATTGTGGACTGGGAGAAACTTTTTTGCTTCACAATCCTCCACTGGTTTGTTTCAGATCTTGCAGATCTGGGATTTGTCTTATGATGGTGTTCTCTGTGTTTTGGAAAAGAAGGTTGAAGTTTGGAAATCTGGAATTCATGTTTCTATAGTCCAGTATAGGTTTGCATAGATCAGATGATCTGGTGAAAATTATTCAGTGTATGAAGTTTATTATTTTATTGTGGATGTATCTAAAGAAGTCTGAGATCTAGTCTTGTGAATAATGAAGCATGTTGATGTGTTCATGTGTCATCTTCGTGTTAGGAAGCATGTGCATCATTGTTCATTTGTTTTTTCATTAGGTTTAGCTGACTTGGTGTTTACACTTCATTCAAAGAATAAAAAATAAATTAAGGAAGCATGTGATTGATTTGAGAATATTATTTTTGATCTTGAAAAACAATTTTATTGGTCCACTCTTATTCCTTTCCACTCTGGGAATTTTGAGTTGCTGACCTAATTTGAATTTATGAAATGAGTTATTTGTGGTTGACCTTGGTAAATGCTCCTAAGGTTGAGAATGGTATAAGAGAAAGTCAAATTGTGAATATTTGTATGACAGTGTGATGCGAAGTGATGAAAGTAAGTGACAAATCATAAGAGAAGAAGTGTGTGTGAGAGAGAGAGTTGTGACAGTTGGTTTTATTGTGTTAGATTCCTTAATGCAATGAGCTAAAGGTTTCTGCAATTCTTTTTCAAAGCTGTGAAGGTGTGTTAAATGTTGTGGTAGATTTTTTTTTCTCTTTTGTTTCTATAGACAGGGAGCCTCTCTATTCGACAGTGAGTCTTTTGTAGGGGGGTATGTGCAGGATCATCATGGAAAAAATAGGCCCTTAAGTGGCAAAAAAATTAGAAAAATAAAAGTTAGGCAACATGACGTAAAAATTTGAATAAGTTATCTATATTATTTCAAAAATATGTAGGAATAGAATTTTTAGCAAATTGAATGTAGTTTCTAAACTACTAGGTTTTTTTTTAAAAAAATCTATTTGGTGAAAATTTGAAATTTCAATGTAACAACACTTAAATTTCAGGGAAAAAAATAAGAAGTTGGTGTCTGTCTGACCACCCTAACCATAATAAAATGATAATATTTTTTTATAAGATTTCAGATATAAGTAGAGGACTCATGTACTGATGTGATGCATATTTTTTGTAATTTTTTTCCAAGTAAATAATTAGTTATGAATTTTTTATTACAACTTTTAAAAAATATAAAAAAATTGTATGTCTAACCACCTTAACTTGGTCAAAAATTCATGAAATTCAACTATTTTTTTTAATCCTATAGTATGCGAAGCATAGAATGTGACGCATGTTTTGGATTCAAAAAATGTGATACCATTTGAAAGATATAGGTGTTTTTCAATCAACTTATCGATTAGGACTTTAGTCATAATTCAAATAGAAAATGAATAATAATTATTTATTAAATTAAAATTAAAGCATAATTTATATTGGTGGAAAGCTGAGAATCTCCTTTAAAATCCCTTTTCATTTCATCAATTTTGGGTAAAAAAAAGTCGTCAGTCACATTCCTTACACATACCCATCAATATCGCCACTTTTTGGCCCATTATGATCTTGCACATACCCTAGGCAATGAGCCTTTGTATTTGGATAGTGAGTCCTCTTTTGGGAAGTGATCCCTTGGTAGTGAGCCTCTATATTAAGTTTTATAATCTTTATATTGTGAGTTAACTCTTGCCATGGTTTTTCCCTTATTGGGTTTTCCACATAAAAATATGGTGTTCATTATGTTGATTTACTTTCTATTATTTGTGTTTCATGCTCATATTTAATAACAAAATAGTGTGGTTGAAGAATTGATAAGTGATAAAGTTTTAAGTTTGAATTTGTGTGACAACTGATTCACCCCCCCTCTCAGTTGCCCTGCACCTGTTTAATAATCCCCACTATCGATTTAGCATGGCTTGTATCAATTACTGCTTTCCTCTTGACAACTCGAGTCCCACCATAGTCTATTGGTACATCGAAGACACACAATAGAGAGTCTCAGCAATGAAGAAATGTCCCACCAAGGAGAATGCTATCAGTCTATCGTGGAGACACAAGACAGTGTCCCACCAATGACACTTAGTCACACTGAAACAATCTCATTAGTTCATCGATGAGAAAATTTTGTAGCTCCCACCGAACAGGTAGGACAAAAGGATGGGAGAAGGCCAATCAACGAGTTGAATGTCACCAACACTTCACCTACATCATCACTCAGGTCTCACATAGGAGTATCAAGGGGACCAACTATATTCTCCTATTGATGTCCCTATGTCTCGTCGATGCCTTCTAACCTTGGTCGTTACCATTGGATCAACATTAGCACTTCATCTTGACTATACAATGCATATCATTGTGTTAGTGGGACAAGGAATCATTTCTCGCTAATATCCTCAAGTCCTTTTGATGAAGCCTTAACACTATGCACAAGTCCACCATACCAGTCATCACCAACTTATCACTTTGTGATTCACAACAAGGATGTGAATCACCTTGTCGACTAATCGATGTCTGCCACCTATTGACATACATCACCTTTCAAGACCCACAACACACATCATGCAGTTCAACTTCCATCATAGTATCGATGAGACACCAAAAATATACCATCAATGTCTTGATCTCCCTTTGATGAATAACTTTCATCCTCAACCATTGATCTACATTCATCCCATACTGTCATTGTATTGAGGGGACTTAAATACATCTCCTGCCAATATTCATTTGTCTCTCTGATGAAGAATAACCTTAGTGGAAACACCTACACCAATCATCTGTAGCCACATGTCCTTACCTTATTCTGCTTCATATGCTAGGTCCCACACACATGCCACCATTCACCTTCAATCCCTTCTAGTCTAGTCCAACAATAATCTCATGTAATAATATGTTATTGTATTCTTTTATTATGTAAAGAAAACTGTCATTAAAATGATCTTGGGTATGTGCAAGATCATGATGGGCCAAAAAGCGGCGATATGATGGGTATGTGGCTAACAACTTTTCTTTTACCCAAAACTGATGAAATGAAAAGGGTTTTTAAAAGAGATTCTCAGCTTTCCACCAATATAAAGTATGTTTTACTTTGAATTTAATAAATTATTATTATTCATTTTCTATTTGAATTACAAATAAAGTCATAATTGTTAGGATGATTGAAAAAAATTTATAGCTTTCAAACGGTATCACATGTTTTGAATCTAAAATATGTGTCACATTCTATGCTTCACATACTATAGGATTAAAAAGAAAAATTGAATTTCATGAAATTTTGACCAAATTAAAGTGGTCAGACATACGAGTTTTTATATTTTTTAAAATTTGTAATAAAAAATCATAATTAATTATTTACTTGGAAAAACTAAAAAATCATCACATTGGGACATGAGTCCTCTACTTATATCTAAAATATTATAAAAAATATTATCATTTTATTGTGGTTAGGGTGTTTAGATAGACACCTACTTATTTTTTCCTTGAAATTTAAGTACTATTGCATTGAAATTTCAAATTTTTACCAAATAGTTTTAAAAATAAATAAATAAACCTAGTAGTTTAGAAACTACATTCAATTTGCTATAGATTCTATACTTACATATTTATGTAATAATATAGATAACTTATTCAAATTTTCATGTCAAGTTGCCTAACTCAGATTTTTCTAAATTTTTTGCCACTTAAGGGCTTGTTTTTTCCATGATGATCCTACACATACCTTCCCAAAAAAAATTAAAATGGCATGTGTATGAAATTTTCACCATTATGCTTTGCTCCCAATTTGATGTGCATGAAAACTACAATGTTGATGCATGTCAAAGTAAAAAAAGATGTCATTTAGAAATGAAGTATTTTCAAGATCTCAAAGTGTGTGAGTATGCTCAAATGATATAGGTATGGTTTGTAATTCATGAGTTTTCCTCGTAATGATTGCTCCATAAAAAGCCTACAATAAAGAAAATCCTACAATGAGAAAAATATCACATATTTAAAATAAAAGCTAAATACAACTTGCTTGAAAAATAATGTTTAAAAAATAAAAAAGTAAATAGGATAAGGATAAGATATTATGTCTAAGAAAAAAGTGGTAAATATTTTACTAAGAATAAAAATGATAGAAATAAGGGAAAGGCTTTGACAATGTAGAGAGAAAGGTAAATTTCCCTTCAACATAAGAATGATCACAAGTCTTTCACTTCAAAATATAACTAAAAAATTGTACTAGTGACATGTATTCCCCAACCAAATTGGTTTCATACAAAGGATTCAAAATTTTTAAATAATATAATCATGAAAAAATGTATGTAAACATGGTAAAGTATACCATCATGCATGATAAGTGATGTAGTGGCATCCTAGTCCTATAGTTAATCTTGTATGTTAAAAAAAAATTATTCCCATAATATTTTTTGTGTTTTGAAACTATTATTATAATTTCATTTATTCTAGTTCCATTTTTTTTGCAATTTAAAAACACTCACTTTAGGTCTAGTTATAAATCATAAAGTGGTTAATTAACATTGCATGTTGAATTATTACAGTTCTAAAAATTATCCAGAATATGATCATATTATTTAATTTATATTTGGTGATCATTTATTGTAATTTGCATATTGAATTTATTATAAAATGACACCTTAAATTATACTATGTAGAGAGTATTTAACATTAAGCAGTGTAAGGAGGTTACCTATTTACTTATCAATCCTTAGAGAGTTCACATAATGAGCCACATTATGGTTTGGGACTCATGCCACAATATACAACCAAAGATGGTGAGTCTACACATTTCACTTGGACATGCACCCAATTTTGAGGCCAACTCAAAGTTGAAATCATCTAATATGGGGTAATAGATCCCTATTCAATGTTATTATGGTGGTGTACTGTATTTTTGAATTGGTATCATCTTTCTACTTATTTCATCTTATATAAGAAAGTTGATGGATATATTTTTTGGGTAATGAATAAGAATGGAGGAGTTAAGATAGTTTTATCAAAGTATCAGAGAGATATCATAAGATAATTAGTCTAAATTGAAAGGTTTAAACATTTTTTTTCATTTTTAGGATCATGAAGCTATGATGGAATTGTATTTCTGAATCATTAAATCAATTCATTACATAAGTTTAATGTTATACACTGTGTAAATTATTGAGTATTGTTATTTGTTGTATGGTTTGATGGTCTTTAATAAAACACTATAATTATGATTATGTTATATGGTATAAGAGCTTAGAATTGAGTCCCCAAAGAAGAAGATTGAAGATATTATTCGATCATCAAGTTTTTGGGCACAATATTCCTTGGAGAATTGAATTTTTTTATGAATAGATAATTGATTATGAGGAAATTTATAATAGATTTTAAGTCAAGATATGTCCATGGAGAATTTAAGAGGCCAAGGTGTTCTCAATGTTCCAAATTAAATTGAAGAGATGTTTGAGGAATATCTAGATCTAATTTTATTTTATTTAATAAGACTAAAAAGGGGTCATGATGCTATATCTAATGAAAGTGATGAAGGAAATAAGGAAGGTGATTGAAAACTATACAAAGAACTATGATAGAAGAAGAATATAAAGATATAAGAATATTGAATCTTATTTCTAAAATTAGTAATAGGATTACAATTGATATTCATAATTATATTTTTAGCCCAAATCTTAAGAAAATGATTGATTGTGTAGAGTAAAAAGTTGCATACCCTTTATAATTTATCCACCATAAATTACTCTCATGTTAGTGTCTACTCATGTAGCATATTTTAGGTCTCCATAGTGACCTACCAAAGCTTGTTTCCTAATCTAAAGTACCAATAATGTTAATTTTTATGTGTTTTTTTTTTTTGTGCTTTTATTCACATCTAACTTCATATTCTCTCTTATTTTCATTTTTTATTATTTTCAAACCCTTATTGAGTCTACTACAATTAGAAAGATATACATCAACTTTTGAATCCATCTCCAAAAGAAGTTTTAAAAGTAGTTATTGTTAAAAATTTGTGGGATTCAAATTTAATGAAAGGAATTGATGAGGGTGCAACCTGGGACTTAGAAAATAACCCATAAAAAAGAGAATAATTTTATTATTCAGAAAATGGAGCTTCTTACATGCAGAGGATCTCAAATCCCCAAGTTCTACAACACATGCAAGTTACAAAAAGCTACAGAATCACCCTTTCGCAATATGCAAGCTTGTCCCCAAAAAGTTACCCAAAAATTAGAAACCCACCCATAAATAGAGCTCATCTTTAGTTTGGAGCCAAAACAACATTCGAATTTGAGTTTAGGTGGTTTGGCGCCGAAAAATTACAACTTGAAGTTCAAATTTCAAAAGAACATTTGCAATTGTGAAATTGCGCCAACTTCCCGGGGCCATAACTTTTGATTCGAGACTCTGATTCGCGAACCGTTTGAACCGTTGGAAAGGTCTCGAAGTCAATAATATGTTCAAAATTTTCTACATCAATTTTGGCAAGTTTTAGGGCCATTTTGGGAACTCTAAGTGCCTCAAATCTAACTCGGAAGATTTTTAGGTGTAAATATGGGAAACTAAAACTACAATATCTTTCAACCCAGGAATAGAAAATAAAAAACGTAAACTAGGAATTTCATTATGACGAAAAGGGTATCCAAAAATGTAAAAACATCTAAAAACTGAGAAACTTGAAATTTAACTATTTTTGGGTGATGCAAGATTGCCCTTACACCA
>VDFB02186836.1:97177-143698 GCA_007258455.2 Sequoia sempervirens
GAATCACCCTTTCACAATATGCGAGCTTGTCCCCGAAAAGTTACCCAAAAATTAGAAACCCACCCATAAATAGAGCTCCTCTTTAGTTTGGAGTCAAAACAACATTCGAATTTGAGTTTAGGCGGTTTGGCGCCAAAAAATTACAACTTGAAGTTCAAATTTCAAAAGAACATTTGCAATTGTATCTTCTAGAAAGTGCGCCAACTTCCTAGGGCCATAACTTTTGATCCGGGACTCCAATTCGCAAATCGTTTGAACCGTTGGAAAGGTCTCGAAGTCAATAACGCACTTGAAATTTGCTACGCTGATTTTGACAAGTTTTAGGGCCATTCTGGGAAATCTAAGTGCCTCAAATCTAACTCGAAAGATTTTTAGGTGCAAATCTGGGAAACTAAAACTGCAATATCTTTCAACCCAAGAATAGAAAATAAAAACCGTAAATTGGGAATTTCATTATGATGAAAAGCGTATCCAAAAATGTAAAAACATCTAAAAACTGAGAAAATTGAAATTTAACTATTTTTGGGTGATGCAAGATTTCCCTTACACCACTGGATGCTCCTGCATCAGGAATAAATTATAAATCCCTCTTGTAACCTCTATATCTTAAATATTTTTACATCTCCAATATCAAAGGTCCAACTTTTGGAGGACGTAAATTTTTATTTAGGTGGTTGTTGGGGTCCCTTTTTCTAAATAGTAGAGCTCAAAAAGATATACATAAGAAACTTGACATTTTTATTTTTCCTAAAAGTCTATAGCCTAAAAATTAACTTTTCATGTCTAAAAATGGCAATCTTTATATAATTAACATTAGGAGAAATTTTGAGAGACCTTTTTAACATTCTCTCACTTGTCAAAAAACTTGCAAGAGAAAAGGGAGTACCAAATTATTGATTGTGATCAAGAGACCCATATATTCATAGTACCAACTAAAATAGTTTAATCTCAATTGGTTTATCAATGCATAAACAACATTCTACAAAGTTTTAACTTTCTCCAACAACACTCTCTCACCCTCTATCATGTAAAGAAAAAATTATTGAACATCAATATGCTTAATCTTTGCATGAAAGGTTGGGTTTTTTGATAGACATATGACACTCTTGACTATCACATAAAACTACAATAACTCATAGTCTCAATTCCATATCTAAACATAGTTTCTTAAGATAAATGGATTCGTTATAGTGGGTATGTGTAGGATCATCATGGAAAAAATAGGCCCTTAAGTGGTGAAAAAATTTAGAAAAATTAGAGTTAGGAAACTTGACATAAAAATTTGAATAAGTTATCTATATTATTTCAAAAATATGTAAGAATAGAATTTGTAGAAAATTGAATCTAGTTTCTAAACTACTAGTTTTATTTTTTTTAAAATCTATTTGGTGAAAATTTGAAACTTCAATGCGTAGTACTTAAATTTCAAAGAAAAAATAAGTAGGTGTCTATCTAACCACCCTAACCATAATAAAATGATAAAAAAAATTATAAGATTTTAGATATAAGTAGAGGGACTGTCTCAATGTGATGCATATTTTTTGTAATTTTTTTCCAAGTAAATAATTAATTATGAATTTTTATTGAAACTTTTAAAAATATAAAAGATCGATGTCTGACCACCTTAACTTGGTCAAACTTCATGAAATTCAATTTTTCTTTTTTAATCTTATAGTATGAAAAGTATAGAATGTGAAGCATGTTTTAGATTCAAAAAACTTGATAGCATTTGAAAGCTATAGATGTTTTCAATCAGCCTATCAATCAGGCTTTAGTCATAACTCAAATAGAAAATGAATAATAATTATTTATTAAATTCAAAGTAAATAATATTTTATATTGGTGGAAAGATGGGAATATCTTTTAAAAACCCTTTTTGTTTAATCAATTTTGGGTAAAAAATGTCGTCAGCCACATACCCTACACATACTCATCATATTGCCACTTTTTGGCCCATCATGATCCTGCACATACCCTAGTATGAGTAGCTACCATGCTTTCTACTTCTATAGCGGAAAAATACATGGTAGCCTATCATTTTCTCATCCAATTTAGAGCACCACCAAACATAGTAAAGCTATATCCATTGGTGGAAATTCTACTATAAATATCCCCAATCCAATCTAAATCCATAAGTCCATGAATGCTCGCTAATTATTATTACCTTGTAGAATTACCATGATAAAAAATTATGTACTTAGAGGTACCGAAAAAATATCTAAATACCCTCTTCACTCCATCCTAATGCACTTGTCCATGGATAAGGAATATGATTGTTTGGGAAATGTCTAGTCTTCTATAGACCATAACATACATTAAGTTTCCAAAAATACTAGCATAAGATACTCTAACCATATCCTTCATCTCACTAGAAAATATGGTCCAACTAATAAAAAATAAATTCATCCCCACTAAAAAAGGAACAAACAAGGGTGTGGACACCAAAAATGGATGCTTCACTTCCATGTCCACAAAAATGGATAGAAGGAGAGGGATCCAATTTCACTATATTCACATTCAAGGACACATTAGAGATCTTAACCCAATGAAGGATGCAAGAGATATGACTATAATGAATCCTTGGAGATGATTGAGAAAAGAAAGGGGTTCACCACCAAGTGTAAACGTGGAAAATACAAAGTGTTTGAAAACATTGTGTGATATGCAAACAAATGCTAAATGACCTAAAGAATGCCCTAGAAATGTAAACAAACTAGAATAAAAAGGTAAAGTTCTAAATGATGTGGACCTAGAAACCTTCAAGAGATTGGATATAGCTCTAAAATTATGACAATGTTGATTTTTAAGCCTAGTGGGACTCATTTGCCAGTATGCGCAAATCAGTCCTGATTCTAGAAAACTGCATCAGAGCCTGTTTTAGCCAAATGGGTATCCAAATCAACAAAAATATATGAAAAATAGGTATTGTGGGACTCATTCACCACTCTTGCTGAATAAGTCCACTTTTTCTTTTCTGAAAACCTAAAAGTGGAATTTGTATCTCTCGGTCTGCTCAATCTGTACCTCCAAGTGTCCAGATCTGAAACCCTGATTTTTGGGACCATAAGTGACTTTTTGTGAAGATTTTGACCTTCCCAATAGGGAGATGACTCTAACAAGTTTGAAACCTATTCTTCAATCATCTCCAAGCCTTCAAAGCACCTAGATCTACAATCACACAAAGAAATAGAGAGAAAATGTTGATTGTTAGGGGAATAAGGGTTTGCCTTGGTCAAAACCCTTTTAGGTAATTAAACCAAAATGATGAAATAATATAATGAAGCATAAACATGAAGTAATGCAATTAGAACCTTTCCATAATGATGGATCTTGAATTGGTTCAACAATTGATGAAGAAATCTACCCTTGAATGCTATCTTGATGACCTTGTGAAGAATTGAAATACCTAACTATTGCTTTCTTGACTTGAAAACATGGATTGATAGTAAAAAAATGATTTGGAAGTTCTTTTATATAGGAAATCCATTCACATGACCATTAATTTGATCCCCATTGCCAACATAGAAGAAAATTAAACTTAAAACCCAGTTTTTCCTACTCAAACCTCAAAAATAGCTCAAATGGGACTCATTCGCCATCCTGGGTGAATGAGTCCCATCTGGATGGGACTCATTTTTCCAAAGTGGCGAATGGATCCCACATGGGCTATTATGATTTCCAGAATGTAGGGGAATGGAAAATTTAAGCTCTTATGTTGATCTAGTCAGGCTTTTGATCAAAATATGCCTCGAGATGCACAATATAGGGTCATAGGGGCCTATTAATGATGATATAAAGGTCATAAATGTAATAGGGCTCAATATCCAATGTGAAAGTGTAAATAAATACACTTTAAAACACTAAATTAAGGCCAAATTGAGTCTATCTAGCTTACAAGGATCCTACACCCAATGTGAATGCAAAAAACACATTACAACACTAGATTAGGTCCACTTGATTTACAAGCCTCATGAATTTAATGTGAATATGTAAATAAATACATTTTACAACATTAAATTAGGGTAGGGTTAGGTTTATTTATCTTTAAAAGGGGCCAATACCTAATGTGGATGTGTAAAACACACAACACAAGATTAAGGCAATATCAAGTCCAATTTATCATTAAATCAAGCAAGGAAAAAGGCATACTTTTTTGGTGTCCACATTTAGGCCCCACTTTAGTGAGAGGATGAACTTGCTTCAAACTCACACTAAAGTAGACATTCAAGAGGGGTCCAAGTGCACTGATGTGGATGGTCTAGGATAATAAAGAATGAGTAGGTGATCAAGCCCCCAGGATCCAAGATCCTAAGTCAAGCTGACATAAGCACAAAAGGACATGCACAAGGTGTACAATATGCCAAAAAAAAGATATGCTATCATGCAATGTCAATGACTAAAAGAAGAAGAATAAGAATAAATGAAAATAAAAATATGGAGATCTCAAGCTTCAACCATTTGTCCAACATGGTGTGGATCAGATCTAGGTTGTTTTTCCAAAAATGCATACTCACTTTGAGGTGATGGAACTCTTGTCTATTCATCGGGTGAGACATCCAAAAAGGTGCTCATGGATGGTATGCACTCACACACACGCAAGTGGCTATGGTGAAATTCATGACTCGGAATGTGCTCTCCGCTCAACCATACCAAAGTTATACCTCGTGATAACTTTAATAAGGTGCCACATAAAAGTGATTTTTCAAGGTTCATGAGATAAGTAAAACTTGATATGCTTGGAGCTCATGAAAAAATGCAATGGCTCCATAGGCATGCAAGTTGTGTTATGCAAGGTGGCCATATAATAATTGTTGTAAATGCCAAAAGAGTGTAAGGTATGTTCAAAGGGATTTTCTTTAGTTCATGCAAGGTCTTAATCTTAGGGGACATCATGCTTAATGTCTCCAAGAGAGGATAAATACAAGGTCTCATCCCGAGGAACATCATACCCAATGCTTCCAAGAGAGGACAAGTGCAAAAGGTCTCATCTTGTTTCCAAGAGAGGACAAGTGCAAGGTCTCATGTCTTAGGGAACATTGTATCTAATGTATCCAAGAGAGGGAAAGTCAAAAGAAATATCACATTCTTAGAGGAAATCAAGCTCAATGATGCCACTAAGGAGAGGACACATCACAAGAAAAAGAAAAATCACGTAGTTAAACATGAGTGTCAATGTATACCCCCACTTTAAAGTGGTTGCTAACACCATTACTGTGAGAAATTGCTTTAAATTAGAAGATATGAGAGCTTATTCAGAAAGCCCTATGTCAAGTCATATGTTTCTGATAAGCTACGCCATGAAAAAGGTAGTATGTCACATGCAAGCCAACTTAAGGCATGTCATCCACATCCCAAGCTTGCTCTTATATTTAGATGAAAGGTGGTCAACTAGCCAAAAGAGACAACAATAAGTGACATACAAGAACAAGGCTAGATAAACCCTTCCCCCACTTATTGTAGGACAAGGATAAGCCAAAATGATTGATGAGAAACATTTTAGAGAAAAAATCAGTATTGATTAGAGGAATGAGGTGCCCCCACATAAGGAAGAGCACCAAAATCCTTAAGATATTGGATTTTACTACTCAAAGCCTTACATTCATTAGTAGCATGACCATGAACTCTATGATATGCACAAAATGAATTCTTGTAATAAAATTTCTTTTTAGTTCTTGGAGTTAGAGATATCAAGTTATCTTGGAGGAGCCTCGACATGATACCCTCTTGATCAATGGTACAAGGTGTTCCTATAGTTTGTTGCAAAGATATTTCTTGCTTATTATTAGTTGTCATACCTACGCAAGACTCTGTAGATTGTGAGATTTTGTTGTCTCCTTTATAGGAGGGTATAAAATCTAATGAATTCAAATCATTAATGTTTTGCTAGATAACATTGAAATTAAGCGAGGATGTATTTGTTTGTTGAACATTTATTGCAAAGGATAACTTCCAAGACAACTAGTGTTTACCAGTTTAAGATGCACTAGTATTAAAGTTGGCTTAGATGGATGTTTTGTAATAGTGTTGATATTGAGTGAAGGATTGGTTGTTTCTTTCGAGGGAAAATAACCAAGACCACAAGTATTTTCTTGTATATGAGGCTCTATAGGGACACGAATACCATGCTCTCTAGCATCACATCCTTTTCCACTGTAATCAATTTTTTTCATAAGCTCATAACCTCTTCCATAATTTTTTTTCATTTCTTTTGGATTCGGTGGTTATTGATAGTCAGTGTTGTCAAAGTTTGTTGTATAATTTGCTTCTTCTTGTTTAGTGGCTGAGGTGGATGATTTGGAAGTGTCATCCAAATTTTGTGTTGACAAATTACCACTTTGTCTTTTCCCTTTTTAGAGTCTTTGTTTATGATATTGTATTCTCCCATGAATGTATGTTCAAAATCTAAGGAACCCAAATCATCTTCTAATAGCTTTGTGACTTGCTCAATATGTTGTTCTTTGTCTTTTTGTTAGACGGGTTCCACTTGTGTAGTTGGCATTAATGTTTTAAAGGAATTTTCTTTGTTTTTCTCAATGTTTAAACAACTCTTGGGGTTAGGGTCAGCCTTGAGTGTGTACACTTTGTTGTTGTAGACATACTTCATTACACAATGAAGAGTAGAAGGAACCCCATTCATTGCATGAATCCATGGTCTACCTAAAAGGATGGTATATGAAAAATCATTAGGCATAACATGGATCGGTGTTTCCATTGTGGCCTTTCAAACTATAATAGGAAAAGTAATCACACCAAGTGGTTGTTTTCCTACTTTGTCATACCCCTTGATAGATAATTAATCAGGTTGAATGTTTGATTTATCCACTCTAAGCCTATCCAGAATGTTTACACTACACACATTAAGAGCAGAGCCATTTTCAACAAGGATTTTCTTTATCCCTATTCTTTTATATTGAGATATTATTATGAAAGCTTCATTTTGTTTTTGTACTTCCAAAGGAGGGAGCTCACTTTGGTGGAAAACAATTTCAGCATTTATTCCTTTAAAGAGGGTTGCTATGTCATTCGGTTGCGCATTAGAAGGGATAGGAACTTGTTGTAAAGCACTTTGAATCATGTTGTGATAATGAGGGGAGGCTTGAATAAGGTCCCATAATGATATCTTAGTGGGATTGTTCTTAAGTTGTTCAACAAGATCATACTCCTTTCCACTTTGTATAGGAAAATGAGGGGGACCAAGTAAGATAGGATTAGGAAATGGAAGGGGTGTTGGAGATTTTTTCCTTGGTTGTAGATCATTCCTAGTGTTATATGTATGAGCAACAATATTATGACTCAACTGCTGCAAAACATTAATCCTAAGTGGGTAGAGGATAAGTTCGGGTTTTTTTTGAGTTTGAGGTTTGTTTGAAGGTTGGTAAAGGATTACAAGATTCTTAGAATGTCCCACGAGATATGTAGGAGGTCTAATAGGAAAGGGGGATCTAATAGACAATTGCACATTCATAACCTTAATGGTCTTGTTTTGATGTATCTCTAATACAAGGCAATCTAGAATCACTTGTTTATCGTCACATAAGGAAGCCACATTACTGTTGTTGTCATTTTCTTGCACCATGATATTCTCACTAGGAGAGTTTTTAGGAGAAATAAAAACCAAATTCTCTTGAAATTCAAGGATTGGCTCTACCAAAATGACTTCATCGCAAGTAAGGGAGTGATCAAAGGTTGGATTTTCTTTCTCAATAAGGGTTTCCCTAGGCAAAGGGGGACAACTAAGATTCTCATGATTTTCATCGATCAAAGTATCTTCTTGATGACAAGGAGAGATATTAGGGGAAGAACAAGTATGATTTGCATGATCATTTGTGATTTTATTCCTTTGTTCCCTAATATCTTCCGAAATAGGATAAGTAGAGGAAGGATCATAAAGAGGGTTATTATAGACCTTAAAGATTTGATCATCTAAGACCAATCTATCATCCTCATCACTTACAATCTCATCCTCCACTAAATCATTCTCACAATTAAGAGGAGAATTGAAATTAGGTAAAGTAATGTTTAGAAATTTTTCTATGATTTCATTCTCTTGTGCTAAAATATCTTCCTAAAGAGGATGAGGAGATTCATGATTTCATTCTATTGTGCTAAAATTTAAACAAGGTATTCATGATTCTCAATGATTTATCTTCTTTCTCCAAGATACCTTCGTCACTAAAAGGAGAGGTATTGGGAGAAGAAAAAATGTGATCATCATGAGTATCTATGTTTGTATTCTCTTCTATCACATCATCCTCACAAATAGGATAGATAGGAGGGGGTGTATGATTAAGGAAATCGTTAACATTTTTACTTTCTTGCACTAAGAGACTCTCATAACTAAGGAATGCATTGAAAGAATGACTAATAGGCTTATTAACTAACTTCCTCTTTGTAAACTTGGAGAAGATAAAAACTAATTTTTTTGAAAAGTAATGTATGCAAACTTAAAATGCAATGTAAGGACTTAAAATGAAATGCAATTTTCAGATTTCAAGCAAAATAATTTTCTGATTACATTATGCAATGATATAAAAAATGGAATGTTGTGAATTAAAGTTTGAAATGAATCATTGCATGAAATGGGCTAAATAAGCTAGATTTAGTGAAATTCATGTAACAAAAAGTCAACCAACTAACCAATGGCAACAAACAAAAGCTTAAAAACATGATTTTTAGTGCTATAAAAGGAAGTTTTAGATATGTTCTGGTCTTGATTTGCCCAAGATGGAAAATAAGTCCCAATATGGATTTTTTTCAAAATTTTCAACGGATTTTGATGATTTTTATGTTGTATGATATGTATCCAAAGTGAAAATGCAATTTTTAGATGAATTTCAATGATTTAAGATGCAAAAATGCAACCTATATGCACTTCCACTAATGCAAAATTTGAAACCCTAAAATGTCACTTAACTAATGCAATCCTAATGCAAATTCAATGCAAGATAGATCTAGGATGATGATGATCTCCAAATCATAAAAGAAGATATTATAAAATTTGATTTCACCAAAATGTGGACATCGAAAATGGATGCTTCACTTCCTTGTCCACAATAATGGATGGAAGGAGATGGATCCAATTTCATGATATTCACATTCAATGACACCTTAGAGATCTCAACCCAATGAAGGATGTAAGAGATATGACTGTAAGGAATCCTTGGAGATGATTGAGAAAAGAAAGGGGTTCACTACCAAGTGTAAACTTGGAAAATACAAAGTGTTTGAAAACATAGTGTGATATGTAAAAAAATGCTAAATGACCTAAAGAATGGCCTAGAAATGTAAACAAAGCACAACATAAAGGTAAATTTGTGAATGGTGTGCACCTAGAAACCTTGAAGATACTAGAAATAGCTCTGAAATTCTGAGAATGTTGATTTTTAAGCCTATTAGGACTCATTTGCCATTATGGGTGAATCAGTCCTGATTCTAGAAAACTACACCAAAGCCCATTTTAGCCAAATGGGTATCCAAATCAACAAAAATCTCTAAAACATAGGTACAATGGGACTCATTCGCCACTCTTGGTAAATGAGTCCACTTTGACTTTTCTAGAAACTCAAAAGTGGAATATGTAGCTCTTAGTCTACTCAATCTGTACCTCCAAGTGTCTGAATCTGAAACCCTGATTTTTGGGACTATAAGTGACTTTTTTGTGAAGATTTTGACCTTCCCAATAGGGAGATGACTCTAAAAAGTTTGAAACCTATTCTTCAATCACCTCCAAGCCTTCAAAGAACCTAGATCTATAATCACACAAAGAAAGAGAGAGAAAATGTTGATTGTTAGGGGAATAGGGGTTTTCCTTGGTCAAACCCCTTTTAGGTATTTTTAAAAAAAGATGAAATAATATAATGAAGCATGAAAATGAAGTAATGCAATTAGAACCTTTCCATGATGATGAATCTTGAATTGTTGCAATAATTTATGAAGAAATCTGCCCTTGAATGCCTTAGAAATGGTCTTGAATGTTATCTTGATGACCTTGTGAAGACTTGAAATTCCTAAATATTGCTTGATTGACTTGAAACCATGGATGGATCATCAAACAATGATTTGGAAGCTTTTTTATATAGGCAATTCATTCACATGATCGTTAATTTGATCCCCAAGGCCGACATAGGAGAAAATTAAACTTAAAACCCAGTTTTTCCCACTCAAACCTCAAAAATAGCTCAAATGGGACTCATTCGCCCAAAGTGGTGAATGGGTCCCATAGGGGCTATTATGCTTGCCAGAATGTTAGAGAATGGAAAATTTAAGCTCTTATGTTGATCTAGTCAGGTTTTTTTAATCAAAATATTCCTTGAGATGCACAATATGGGGTCATAGGGGCCTATTAATGATGATATTAAGGTCATAAATGTAATAGAGCCCAACATCCAATGTGAAAGTGTAAATAAATACACTTTACAACACTAAATTAAGGCCAAATTGAGTCTATTTAGCTTAGAGTGGTCCTAAACTTAATGTGAATGTGAAAAACACATTACAACACTAGATTAGGTCCACTTGATTTAAAAGCAACATGAATTTAATGTGAAAGTGTAAATAAATACATTTTACAACATTAAATTAGGGCAGGGTTAGTTTTATTTAGCTTTAAAAAGGCCCAAGACCTAATTTGGATGTGTAAAACACATCACAACAATAGATTAAGGCGATATTAAGTCCATTTTATCATTAAATCAAGCAAGGAAAAAGGCATACTTTTTTGGTGTCCATAAAGGATCTACAAGTTGACATACTGAATCTATCTAACACTAAGTTCACATAATTAGTCCATCTTAACAAAATCTTTTTTTTAGCTCTATCTCTTCAAATCTCCATACCCAAATTGAACCTAACTACCCCTAATCTATGTTAGGACTCAAATATATAATAGTATATTTTCTTGTGTCACTTCCATTTTGTGTATCTTTGACATACTGGACCCATTGCTTATAACCAATCTAAGACATCCTAAATGGGTCCCTGAAGTGTCAAAAGATTAAAATATCCACAAATGGTATAAGTTTGGGTTGTTTCTTATTCTTTCCTTGGTGTTCTCAATGTTTTTTAAATTATCAAGGTTCTCCATACCTACATACCTTCCCTACTAATTCTAGTAATCTACTTAAGTCCTCACTAAATTTCATCTACATGATGTTATGTTAGAGTTAGAGTGTTGGGACATTCCATACTATCATCCTTGATATCAATGTTTGAGTGTGTTTGACAAACTTGTATTTTCCTTGCATATGTTATTTTTTTGGACTTTTAAATTTTCCCATCCCTCAGTACCATTCCATTGGCATTCTCAATCCCAAGGATAACTTTAAGAAAACCCACCCTTGATGAAGGTGTAAAATCCTGGTGAATCTTTCCTTTTATTTGAAAAAAAATATTAATTTTCTTGGCGAATCTATTCACATTGTTAAAAAAGTTTATAAAATCTTGGCAAATCTTAATGAATAATTGGTAAAAATAATAATCACAGTGGAAAATCTTAGTGAATAATCACTATAAAGATTAATTACAATGGTGAATCTCTCCTTTAAAAATTTGCATAGTTGGTCGGCGCGGTTCCCCCATATTTTTTTTATTTTTTGTAATATTAAAGTAGGGGCCCGGGGGTGGCAGCCACTGGTGGGGTCAAGAGGCAATGCCCCTTGTGGGGGTCAAGGGGGCAGATTCCCCTTTTGGGGGTCGAGGGGGCCAAAACAAATTTTGGGCCTCAACAAGCCTTTTAAAAGGAATGTGTGTATTATGCCGCGGAAGCAACCTGTAGCCATCTGATTGAAAAGATAATTGATGATTCAATGACAATAAATAAAATCCCTATTCAAGGCTAAAATATCCCTAAAATTAAATGGTAATTTATTATTGTGGCGATATTGCCCCAAAATTAATGGTAGTAATATAATATAATTGGCAGATATAATTAATATTTGTAATTATAGTATAAACTATTGGGGAATCGGTTCCAATGATGCATTGTTTAAAAAATAATGCATAGGTGAATTAATCAAGACAAAATTATTTTTTTATAAAAACCTAGCAATTCAACATCCTTTTTAGCTTGCACTATTTTCCATTTTTGGAGGTTCTGATTTCAATTATTCACCAATTGGCAAAGATTCGCCACTAAAGTTTTCCCTACTCAATCCTCAAAGTCAAAGAATCTATTAAAATCCTAAGTCCTTTATATTTGTTGGACTTTAAGACTTTCTCATCCATCCCATCCCTTAGTATCCATTTCCCTTCATCTTTGCCTCCCAAAATCCAATCCCTTGCACTCTAATTTTCTAAGTCTTGTAGAGCTAGATTTTTGGAATTCCCTTATTTGGGTACCTCTTTCTATCATACTCCAAAATCTTGAAACTACATTGATAAATTTATTAAGTCTATTAGAGTTAGACTTATGACCATTCCTTATTTGGGTAACTATTTCCATCAAATCCCAACAGGTGGAAACTTTGACAATTAATTTACTAAATCTATCATAGTTAAATAATTTTAGCCATTCACTATTCAAGTACCTATTTCCATCAAACCTAAAAACACCATAACTCTATCGATTACTCAAAAAATCTTTCAAATTTGGACTTTTAGCCTTCCCTTAAATTGATAACAAGTTAAGCCTCACTCCAACTCTATGATCCTAACATCTTGAAAGAATTTTCAAAATTGATATCTACTTATTAGATTTCCCCCATCTCACATCACTTCCTATCAACCCCATTTCCCCAAAACCCTACAAATGGAACAAATAAAATTCACCATGTTCATGACATTTAAAAAATCACATGCGTGTGGAATTTTTGAAAGTGTAATAAGAAGGGATGAGTTCAATGTGTTAGCAACTTCACCAATTTAATAACTTCATGAAAGGTTGATGTGGTTCTTTAGTTTGTAAAAGGTGTCAAAGTCCAAAATGGTTTGTAATGCTAGCAACAAGTATGAAAGATTGAAGAGGGAAAAGAAGTTGGGAGAATGTTTTTTTTTAATTTCATGAGTATGCAAACTTAGTGCAAAGCCAACCTAGTTCTTATGTTTGTTGTTTTCTCAAAATCTCAATGACAAAGCTCTTCAATTTTCCATTTGATGAGTTTGTGGACTTCCCAAAATTTTGATAATTTTTTTAAACAAGCCAACATTTAAGTGTTATGTTTATGTGTGGTGGATGTTTAAAATAGTTTCTAAATTATCCAAATCACTAACATACAAAGGAAAATCCATAAATATTTAACACCATGATTGTTTCTACTACATCCTCTTATTATCAACATAATTATGATGTAGTTGTATCCTAACCAAACCATTCATTGGTTGAAATAGAGCTATTAGATATTTACACATAATGAAATTGTAATGTGGCAAGTACCACTCATCTAAGAAGGATTTTACTTTTGGTTTCTCTTTAAAGGGAGAAAGGCCTTGCATGTAAAAGGTAGGAGAAAGAGGTGGGTATGTGCAGGATCATGATGGGCCAAAAAGTGGCAATATGATAGGCATGTGGCTGACGACTATTTTTTTACCCGAAATTGATGAAACGAAAAGAGTTTTTAAAGGAGATTCCTAGCTTTCCATTGATATAAATTATGCTTCAATTTGAATTTAATAAGTAATTATTATTCATTTTCTATTGAAATTACGACTAAAGTCCTGATTGATAGGCTGATTGAAAAACATCTATAGCTTTCAAATGGTATCACATTTTTTGAATCCAAAATATGTGTCACATTTTATGCTTCACATACTACAAGATTAAAAAAAGAAAAATTTAATTTCATGAAGTTTTGACCAAATTAAGGTGGTCAGACATACGGTTTTTTATATTTTTAAAAAAGTTGTAATTAAAAATTCATAATTAATTATTTACTTGGAAAAAAATTACAAAAAATTATGCATCACATCAGGACATGATTCCTCTACTTATATCTAAAATCTTATAAAAAATTATTATCATTTTATTGTGGTTAGGGTGGTTAGACAGACACCTACTTCTTATTTTTTCCCTGAAATTTAAGTACCACTACATTGAAATTTCAAATTTTCACCATATAGATTTAAAAAAAAAAAACCTATTAGTTTAGAAACTACATTCAATTTTCTACAGATTCTATTCTTACATATTTTTGAAATAATATAGATAACTTATTCAAATTTTTATGTCAAGTTGCCTAACTCTGATTTTTCTAAATTTTTTGCCACTTAAGGGCCTATTTTTTCCATGATGATCCTGCACATAACCAGGTGGGAAACACTCTTATGGTGATAGTGTTAAGCTTCTTGAATTAAGCAATGTCCATTATTGTTAAAGTTCTATTCTATTATGATTTTTGAAGAATTGCTATGAATGAATGTTCTTGCTCTAAATTTTCTGTAGTTGAAAATTTCTTATTTAGTTGATTGGTTGAGCTAATATAATTTAAATTAATTACACACACTTGTTATGAAAAATTATGATTTGATATTACAACTATTATTCAAGGAATAACATAAACCTTTTATCAATAATAGTAGGAAGAATGGAATATGTAAGGAATTTTTAAGTAGAGATTATACCAAAGGTACACATACAAATGGTTTAATTACTATAACAAAATAATAATAAAATAAGCCAACATAAATATTATGTTACAATATGGTGAATGCATTGATTTACTAACTATATTGCTTTGATTAAGGCACCAACCTATAGGCTTAAAAATTTCTCACAACCCACAATAAACCAATCATGAAAAAATTCATCAAATTAATTTAATTGTTTTAATTATTATCGCATTCATACTTGAGAAGTTAAGGATAAAGGGAATTAAGTCACTATTGCTTACAATCTCATAGATCCTTATCATTTTGTATGAATCTTTATATCTGCTTAGCACCATTATACAAATATGTTGTATATCTTTAGCTAGTGCATCTTATAGGTCTATCCACCTAGGATTTGTAGAGCTTGAAATGTAAGGGAGAGTATCTATTTTTTTCTCATTTGTTGGCCAGCCTAGTGGTAGCATTGAGCATAGAACTTGAAAAATTCTTAGAGACTATCAATATATCAATTAGAGAACTAATAGATTGGTGACTCTATTAAGAAAATATATCATTAATTCAATTTTTCCTTACAAAATTTTATACATTGTGACCCATCTGAGTCACCAACAGATAGGAAAAATTGTTGGGGAATATTAAGAAGAACTCGCCTATTTGAAAAGAGTCACAATATTCGAATATTTAATGTTGATTTATAAAATCATAGTAATCTACTAGTGGATTGACTTTACCAAGTATTTGGCCTTTAAAAACAATCAAATATTCAAGGGTTTTGTTCTTTTTAAAGAAGTGGTGACATTGTGGAGTGAATCTAATGAATTGTTGAAGAAATATATTGTATATATCTACAAGGTTTTCAGTTAAAAGAGAAATTGTGAAATCTATAATATTTTCTTCATCTTATATCTCTAGTGGATAAAAAAATATTACTATGTAAAGGTTTTGGGTGAAGATACTTTAAGAAGGAATTTTATTTGATATTGAATATGAATTTATATTGAAAGAAAGGAATTGAAATGAGCATCGCACATCTACATATTTTAATAACATTATTACCATATGTATATTCTGATAAAATATGCTAACATAGATGAAAAGATAAAGGGTTATTCCTATCTATAGATGCATATTTTGTGAAGTATATAAGATTTATATAGGCCTGTAAATCTTGTGCATATGAATATGAATATTCTGTATGTTGAAATTTAAATACGAAGAGATTTCAAAAATAGAAGGGGCTAATTATGAGATCTCATTATGAGAAAATGGACCTATGAACACATGATTATAAGAGTAAACATTCATTGAGAGAATATTTGAAAATGGAGTGTTACTCTAGCCAACCCCCTACACATTCAAATGTCACGATGCAAAAAGCATAAGTCCTGTCCTCAGAGAAAGGGATTCTCTGTTGGAAGATTAGACCACCGAATTTTATTGGTATCCCAAATTATCAAACGTAAAAGTCTTTATTATGACATGCGGATGAGAATCACTGTTGACTCAAATATTTTAGTTCGACTTCGCAAATAACGTGTAATATGACTGATGAATTATGCACATCGTCTTCTTGAGCATGTCGAAATAACGTGGATTTTCTCCATATATCCATGTGCATTCATAAATCTTTAATCCAATCATATCTTTTGTCAATACTTTCACTTTCACAGGCCCTCTAATTCAACCTCGTCGCTGCAAATGTCTACAACCTCACATGTTCAGCTCACAAGAATTATTACAAGGAATAACTAATTATCATGATGATCATCTTTTCTTATAACACAATCAAATGCACAAAATCCGCTTATGGCATAGTCAACGTGGGCTTGTCTATTCCACTTTACCAGACAAACTGATTTGAAAATGTATAGAGAATCTACACTACAAACAAATCAGTTGACAGTTGATAGGATTGAGTTCTATGCCTTAACAGTTCTGCTAAACTGTTATAAATGTAGACCACTTTCCTTACATTTCCACAGCTCTCCATAGCTTCTACTATCTACTCTAATAATGTTTTCAGGTACCAATGGCTGGTCTGTATGTGGTGGTGGCAGTTGGCTTGATAATGGCAAGTTTTGAAGTTGGTTTGAGTTCACATGTGAACTATAATGTGGAAAAGGAGGAAGATTGGCACAAAGCTACTGCTACCTGGTATGGCTCTGCTAATGGAGATGGAAGTGAAGGTATTCACACTAAAAACGATCATAGAATATATTCTTTATAATCACATTAAACATGTGTGTGACTGTATGCATACATATATCAATTGATTGTGATTTCAGGTGGAGCCTGTGGATATGGTAGCCTTGTGAAGATAGCACCGGCCTTTGGATCATGGGTAAGTGCAGGAAGTCCAGATTTGTTCAAGGGTGGTAAAGGCTGTGGAGAATGCTATCAGGTATGTTATAGCTTATAACCTACAAGATTCACTTTATATCTCATATGGTTCTTAGTTTTGGAATCATTAAATAGAGGATGCTTTAGATAAAAGTTGATGTAAATTTGTTTTTAAGACTTTAGTTACTTCAATTTTCTTTTGTTATATTGATTTAGACTCATGATTTCAGGTAAAATGTAAGGATAGCAGTGTATGTTCACAAAAACCTGTGAATGTAGTCATTACAGATGAATGTCCAGGGTGCCCATCTGATCATTTTGATCTTAGTGGAACTGCCTTTTCAGACATGGCAGTTGGTCCTGCTAAAGTTTATAGTCTTCTTAATGAAGGAGCAGTTTCCATTTTATTCAAAAGGTGTTTTTTAAACAGATTTGACTATTAAAATGTGTTTATGTTTGAGATTGTTGTCTTTTATAGATTTTGGGAGTGACTATTTCTATATATGCAACACTTTTTATAAATGATAATAGACACTTACTTATAAACAATTTTTTTTTCTTTTTTTTTTTCATGATTTCAATCTTTTTGTTGATAGTTTTGTTTCTTATTTATCAAAGTATCTTGTGAGTATTTGGGTAAAAAAATTGCATTCGATGTGAATGAAGGATCGGCTAATTACTAGTTCTTTGTCCTTATTGAGTATGAGGATGGAGATGGTGATATTCAAGAAGTTGATCTAAAACAAGTAAGATTTAATTTAATTGCATAGATAATTTTCTTAATAATTTTATTACTTATTTGGTTGTAGGATAACTCAAATACATGGAAAGGACTCAAACAATTGTGGGATGCCTACTGGTCTTTAGATGATGGTCCTTTGAATGCTCCATTTTCAATTCGATTGAAATCTCTTTCATCAGGAAACACACTTACTGCATACAATGTTATTCCAAAAGATTGGCAACCCAGTGCTACATATACTTTTGTTGTTAATTATGACTACTCATCTTTAAAAGTAATTTCCCACATCCAACATATCAAACCATTTAGCGCACCATGCATCTACATATCAAACTATTTTGTATTAGGGGAGAGGGGCCCATAGTGGAGCGAGGTCCAATAGTGGGGATAGAAGTAGTCCTCAATGAGTCCCATAGTGAAGCACCTTAATATCCAATTGCAAAAAACTTTTTATCCATAAAATATACAAACTGACAAATCATGTGATGCCACATCAGTGCACCAATAAAACATGACTTAGTGCACCACTATCAGTTTCACTTTTTTTTGGATACCTCAACAAAAAGCATGTTGATGTAGCATCATATTGATGATGTGGCCCTAAAACAAAATATAGAAGCACGTGAGTTGTCAAATAAACTATTGTACAAAATTGAGAGTGATTTGAAATTTCCATGTAGGATTTTGAGAAAGGCGAAGTTAGGGTGTTCCACTATTGGCCCCTCTCCCCTATCCATTGTAGATTTCTTTCCTTTCTCCCATTTCCAACCAGTTTGTAAGGCATTCTTTCATACGCCAAAACTAGTGTTGAAGAAAGTTGAATGTTGGTTTATAAAGGTGGCTGCTTTTGTCTCTAGTTTCATCCACTTAATATTTTAAATATTATTACAATATAAGTCTTTTTCAATCTAAACTCTAATGTTATCTGCTTATATTTCTTATTGCCTTTAGTCAATTTTCATTTCATATTGTATTTTTTAATTTAAATATCATATAATCAAATATAACATTCAAATGTTGCATGTGGAATTATCTTTTTTCAGAATTTGATCCATTGCAAAATCATTACATTATGCCAAATATGTAATTATTTATGGAGAATATTGTTTTATTTCTATCAAGAATGAACAATTCACAAAAAATCAAAATCATTATCTACATGCCAAAACAAAGAAAATATCTTAAGATGTTTCTCATCCATGTAAAGTGCCCTAATTACATGAGAAGATGGTAAATATAAAGACTTTACGTCAAATTTGTTATATTGGTATTGTAATGAAAAAAATAAATGTGTGAATGTTTTTAGTGAAATTTATTTACATCAAATAATTAAATAAGAATAAATCTTAACAAATTATGATTTAGGATTAAAATTTTAAATATAAAATTAAATAAATTAATTACAATGTTCAATTTAAATTTTGAATGGTAGATTATGTTCATTTTATTGTAAATGATCTAATAAATTAATGTATTATTTTTTAAAATATTATAATTTTGTTTGAATAAATATTTTAGAATATATAATTTGATTGTGATCTATTATTATTTAAAAGTACATTCACGAAATAAATCTTTAGGAGTTTATAAATAATATAAAGAGTCATATTATCCTTAGTCAAGCTTCTTTCTAAATTTATTCAATAACTAGGAACCATGATTTAAGATGTAACATGGAAATGCAATTAATATGCTCTAACATTATACTATGGTGATCTTAGGTGAATATTATGATTATTCTACCATCTCCTCAAATTTTCAATATTTTTTCTAATGAATTGTTGAACATCCTTAAACACAATAACTTGACACATAAATCAACACAAATGTGCACTAGATTAGCTAACAATAGATAGCAAAATATATTAGCACTTGGATTAGATTTAAAAATTTCAAGATTCATATTATGATTATTCTACCATCTCCTCAAATTTTCAATATTTTTTCTAATGAATTGTTGAACATCCTTAAACACAATAACTTGACACATAAATCAACACAAATGTGCACTAGATTAGCTAACAATAGATAGCAAAATATATTAGCACTTGGATTAGATTTAAAAATTTCAAGATTCATATATCCATGAACACATAAATAAATTTGGTCAATTATACACCCATGTTTCTAATCTATGGTAGAAAATGGGACATCTAGGGATTGAAACTAATTTCTTTGGATGGGTGATCATACAATCATAATAGGATAATTTTTTGAGCTAAATATGAGTTAAATATCATGCAATAATATGTTATTGTAGTCTTTTATTATGTGAAGACAACTCTTGTTAAAATGATCCCATATTTTTTTTAAAATGGTATGGGTATGCAATTTTCACCATTATGTTTTTCTCCCAATTTGATGTGCATGAAAACTGCTATATTGATGCATGTCAAAGTAAGAAAAGATGTCAATTAGAATTGGAGTATTTTATAAGATCTCAAGAGGTGTGAGTATGCTCAAATTATATAGGTATGGTTTGCAATTCATGAGTTTTCCTCATAATGGTTGCTCCATAAAAATCCTACAATAAAGAAAATCATGCAACAAAAAAAATCTCACATATTTAAAATAAAAACTAAATACAACTTGCCTGAAAAGTAATGTTTAAAAAATAAAAAGTAAATAGGATAAGGATAATATATTATGTCTAAGAAGAAAGTGGTAAATCTTTTACTGATGAAAATAGGGGAAAGATTTTGATAATGTAGAGAGAGGTAAATTTATCTTCTTAATACAAGAATGATTATAAGTCTATCACTTTAAAATACAACAAAAAATAGTAGGGGTGACATGTATTCCTCCCACTCAAATTGGTTTCATACAAAGGATGAAATGACTAAATAATATAATCATGAAAAAGTATGTAAATAGGGTAAAATATACCATCATGCATGATAAGTGATAGTTAATTTTGTATGTTAAAAAAAAATTGTTCTCATAATATTTTTTGTGTTTTGCAACTATTACTATAATTTCATTGACTATAGTTGCATTTTTTTTTTTAAATTTAAAAATACTTACTTTAGGTCTAGTTAGAAATCATAAAGTGGTCAATTAACATTGTAGTTTGAATTATTGCAGTTCTAAAAATTATTAGAGTCGTAGACAAGAGGAACAACTAATATTTCAAGTGAAGCATTTGAAACCAAGCTTGAAATCATAGGATTTACATCATTTTCCAAAACAAGGGAATCCAAAGAAGTAGTATTAAAAGCATTAGGAACAACCATAACCAGATATCACTTTGTTATATTCTCAGGAAGAGCAACAACCACCATAGCTGATTCATGTGACGTAGAAAGAACCCGCAAAGGAGACTTTGCAAGGGCAACATAATTATTGTTAATATTATTTTTTTCTTCCAGAAGGAGGAGGCCTTGAGTCTTCATCAAAAGAAGTAGAATCAACAGTAGGGTGTACTGTTAGGTGCTCATAGAGTGAGTTCTTCCACCAAGTAGAAGAGGAAACAGTGCGGGAGCCACGGGGATAGTCACAGGCCAAGTGACCAACATCAAAACAATATCTGCAGTGAAATGGAAGGCCCTCGTAATCCATCACTGAGTCCATGACCAATCATTAACCTACAAAACTACCTCACCAGGTAAAGCCTTTGAAAGATCAACCTCCAGTAGGATCCTAGAAAAGGAGGTATGAGTAAAATTCTTGGAAGCCTTATCCACTCTCAAGAACCTACCAATAGCATTACCAATGCCCTCATAGGCAGAGGAGCACCATAACTGTAAGAGAAGATAAGGAAATCTCACCCAAATAGGAAAAACATCTAAGGGTTCATTCAAATGATTAAAAGAATAAACCCAAGGTCTAATGGAGATGGGATGAGAGTCCCAAACTCACAAGCCATAGTCAAGAATAGCCTATCTGTCTTTAGGAGAGCTGAAAACTACAACAAAAAAACCCCTTGGAGAAGGGTAAATCTCCATTGAACCATCAACCAAAAGAGACCAATGGTTGGTGATCCAAAGATGAAAATTAGGGAGGGAAGACCACAAACATCAAAATCTACAAATAAGAGCATTTTTAAAGTAAAAAGCAATATTATCATAAACTTCCTTACCAAAAGAGACAACAGGAGCACTGACTGCACAAGGATGCACAAAGCCCTCCCTAATCGTCTTGGACTTCACAGCATGAACAAAAGAAGGCTGAGGATAGACACCCCCCCTCTAGTAGAGTTCAAGGAAGCCTGAACCGCACCCACAACTACATCCTCACCAATCGAGGGCACAACAAAAGCCTTACGCTTTGCATCACATGGCTGAATAGAGCTAGCCCTAACAGGGCCCATACCACACTGCACTAACGTCGAGACACCAGCACCCATAAACACACCCATAGACACCCTAGAATCAACCACTCCGATCGAGGGCACAAAAGAAGGAGTTGTTCGCACAACATCATCTAGCAGAATAGAGCCAGTCTTAACAGGACCTGCGCCACACAACAAAGACGCTGAAACACCAATCACCTCACCCGTAGCCATAGGGAGAGGAGGATCAGAAAGATCCATGATCAGATTACATTCTGACGATAGGGGCAACGTAGCCAGGCGGGAGGTATTCAGGGTGGGCGAATTTAAATTTGTTGGGCGAGAGACTCCAGAAGCTTCCTTCATCATTTCTATTGTCTCATTAATGCGATCCCTATTCAATGTTATTAGGGTGGTGTACTATATTTTTGAATTGGCATCATCTTTCTACTTATTTCATCCTATAAGAAAGTTACTAGATATATTTTATGGATATTGAATAAGAATGTGGGAGTTAAGATCATTGTATCAAAGTATCAAAGAGATAACATAAGATATTTAGTCTAAATTGAAAGGCTTAAACTTTCTTTTTTTTTTAAGGATCATGAAGCTATGATGGAATTCTATTTGTGAGCCACTAAATCAGTTCATTACATAAGTTTAATGTTATACACTATGTAAATTATTGAGTACTTATTGTTATTTGTTTTATGGTTTGATGGTCTTTAATAAAACCATATAACTATGATTATGTAGATGGTATAAGAGCTTAAAATTGAGTCCCCAAAGAAGAAGATTTAATAGATTATTCTAGTATCAAGTTTTTGGGCACAATATTCCTTGGAGAATTGAATTTGTTTATGAATAGATAATTGATTATGAGGAAATTTATAATAGATTTTAAGTCAAGATATCTCTGTGGAGAATTTCAGAGGTCAAGGTGTTCTCCATGTTCCAAATTAAATTGAAGAGATGTCATGTATGATGAGGAATATCTAGATCTAATTTGATTTTATTGAATAAAAATGAAAAGAGGTCATAACCCTATATCTAATGAAGGTGATGAAGGAAATAAGGAAGGTGATTGACAACTATAGAAAAAACTATGATAGAAGAAGAAGATAAAGATATAAGAATATTCATTATTTCTAATATTAATAATAGGATTACAATTGATATATTCCTAATTATATTTTTAGCCCAAATCTTAAGAAAATGATTGATTGTGTAGAGGTAAAAGTTGCATGTACCCTTTATAATTTATCCACTATAAATTACACTCATGTTAGTGTCTACTCATGTAGTATATTTTAGGTCTCACATAGCCACCTACCAGAGCTTGTTTCCTAATCTAAAGTACAATTAATGTTAGTTTTTCGTGTTTTTGTTGAATTTTGTGCTTCTATTCACATCTAACTTCATATTCTCTCTTGTCATTTTTTTATTATTTTCAAACCCTTATCGAGTCTACTACAATTAGAGAGATGTACATCAACTTGAATTCATCTCCTAAAAAAGTTTTAAAAGTAGTTATTGTTAAAAATTTATGGGATTCAAAACCAATGTGACTCTATAATGAAAGGAAGAAATTATAACTCTCTCTTACAACTTCTATGTCATAAATATTTTTACATCTCCAATATGGAAGGCCCAACATTTGGTGGACATAATTTTTTATCTAGGAGGTTATTTGGGTCCCTTTTTCTAAATAGTAGAGCTCAAAAAGATATACATAAGCAGCTTGAAATTTTTTATTTTTCCCAAGAGTAAAGTTTATAGCCTAAAAATTAACTTTCCATGCTTCCACATGTAGTCTAAAAATTTCATTCTTTATATAATCAACATTAGGAGAAAGTTTTAGAGACCTTTCTTAACATTCTCCCACTTGTCAAAAAGCTTTCAAGAGAAAAGGGAGTGCCAAATAATTGATTGTGATCAAGAGATCCATAGATTCATAGTACCAACTAAAAATGTTCAAGCTCACTTGGTTTATCAATGCATCAAAAACTTTCTACAAAGTTTTAACTTTCTCTAGCAACACTCTCTCACACTCTATCATGTACTAAAAAAACTTATTGGACATCAATATGCATAACCCTTGCATGAAAGGTTGGGTTGTTTGATAGACATATGGCACTCTAACTATCACATAAAACTAAAATAACTCATAGTCTCAATTCCACATCTAAACATAGTTTCCTAAGATAAATGGATTCCTTATAGTATGAGTAGCTACCATGTTTTCTAATTCTATAGTGGACAAAGACATGGTAGCCTATCATTTTCTCATTCAATTTATAGCACCACCAAATTTAGTGAAGATATATCTATCGATGGAACTTCTACTATAAATATCTCCAATCTAATCTAAATCCATAAGTCCACATAGAATACTCATGAATTGTTATTACCTTGTAGAATTTCAATGTTAAAAAAATTATGCACTTAGAGGTGCTTCGAACAAATATCTAAATACCCTCTTCACTCTATCCTAATGTACGTGTCCATGTATAAGGAATATGATTGTTTGGGCAATGTCTAGTCTTGTGTAGAACATAACATACATTAAATTCCCAAATAATACTAGAATAAGATACTCTAACTATATTACTCATCTCACTAGAAGAATGTGGTCCAACTAGTCAACAAATAAATTCATCCCCACTAAAAAAGGAACACACAAGGGTCTACAAGTTGACATACTGAATCTATCTGACACTAATTTCACATAATTACTCCAACTCAACAATATAATTTTGTTATCTCTACCTCTTCTAATCTCCATCCCCATGTTGAACCTAACTACCCCTAATTCCTGTTAGGACTCAAATATATAATACTACTTTTTCTTGTGTCACTTCCATTTTGTGAATCTTTGACATACTTGACCCATTGTTTATAACCAATTTGAGACATCCTAAATGGGTCCCTCAAGTGTCAAAAGATTAAAATATCCACAAATGGTCTAAGTTTGGGTTGTTTCTTTTTCTTTCCTTGATGTTCTCAATGGTTTTTAAACTATGAAGGTTTCCATACCTACATACCTTCCCTACTAACCTAGTAACCCACTTAAGTCCTCATTAAAATTCATCTACATGTTGTTATGTTAGAGTTTTAGAGTGTTGGGACATTCCATACTATCATCCTTGATATAAATGTTTGAGGATGTTTGAAAAACTTGTATTTTCCTTGCATATACCATTTTTTTGGACTTTTTAATTTTCCCATCCCTCAATACCATTCCATTGGCATTCTCAATCCTCAAAGTCAAAAAATATATTAAAATCCTAAGTCCTTTATATTTGTTGGACCTTAATACTTTCTCATCCATCCCATCCCTTAGTATCCATTTCCCTACATCTTTTCCTCCCAAATTTTCTATGTCTTCTAGAGTTATCTTTTTGGAATTCCCTTTTTTGGGTACCTCTTTCTATCAAACTCCAAAATCTTGAAACTACATTGATAAAGTTATTAAGTCTATTAGAGTTAGACTTTCAATCATTCCTTATTTGGGTAACTATTTCCATCAAATCCCAAAAGCTTGAAACTTTGACAATAAAGTTACTAAATCTATTGCAGTCATAATTTTAGCCATTCACTATTCATGTACCTATTTCCATCAAACCTAAAAAATTCATAACTCTATCAATTACTCAAAAGAATATTTCAAATTTGGACTGTTACCCTTCCCTTAAATTTATACCAAGTTAAGCCTCACTCCAACTCTCTGATCCTAACATCTTGAAAGCATTTTCAAAATTGATATTTCCTTATTAGATTTTCCCCATATCACATGACTTCCTATAAACCCCCTTTCCCTAAAACCCTTACAATGGAACAAATAAAATTCACCAAGTACATGATGTTAAAAAATTCACATGTTTGTGGACTTTATGAAGAGTAACAAGAAGAAGGGATGAGTTCAATGTGTTAGCAAGTTCAACAATTTTATAAATTTATAAAAGGTCGATGTGGTTCTTTAATTTGTAAAAGGTGTGAAAGTCTAAAATGGTTTGCAATGCTAGCAACAAGTATGAAATATTGAAGAAGGAAAGGATAAGAAGTTGGGAGAATGTTTATTTTCTAACTTCATGAATATGCAAACTTACTGAAAGGCCAACCTAGTTCTTATGTTTGTTGTTTTCTCAAAATCTTGATGACAAAGCTCTTCAATTCTCCATTTGATGAGTTTGTGAACTTCCCAAAATTTTAACAAATTTTTTAAACAATCTAACATAAGTGTTATGTTTATGTGTGGTGGATGTTTAAAATGGTTTAAAAATTATCCAAATCACTAAAATGTAAAGGAAATCCATAAATATTTAACACCATAATTTTATCTAATACATCCTCTTATTACCAACATAGTTACGATACAGTTGTATCCTAACCAAACCATTCATTGGTTGAAATAGAGCTATTAGAGATTTACACATAATGAAATTGTAATGTGGCAAGTGCCACTCATCTAAGAAGGATTTTACTTTTGGTTTCTGTTTAAAGGGAGAAAGGCCTTGAATGTAAAAAGTTGGAGAAAGAGGCAGGAATCTTATCCGCGTATTGAATATAAATTTACATTAAAAAAAGAGAATTAAGATGAACATTGTATACTTATATATTTTAATAATAATATTATCGTATGTATATTCTGATAAAGTATATATCACAGATGAAAAGATAAAAGGTTATTCATATCTATAAATGTATATTTTGTGAAAGTACATAAGATCCATATGTGTCTCTAAATCTTGTTCATATATATGTTCTGTATATTAAAATTTAAATACAAAGAGATTTGAGAAAATGGATCTATGAATAAATGATTATAAGTGGAGTAAACTTTCGTTGAAAGAATATTTGAAAATGGAGTGTTACTCTAGCCATCCCCCTACACATTCAAATATCACGATGCATGGTACACAACAAAAAGCATAACTCCTGTCCTCAGAGAAAGGGATTCTATGTTGGAAGATTAGACCACCGAATTTTATTGGTATCCCAAATTATCAAACGTAAAAGTCTTTATTATGACATGCGGATGAGAATCACTATTGACTCAAATATTTTAGCTCGACTTCGCAAATAACGTGTAATATGACTGATGAATTATGCACATCGTCTTCTTTAATCCAATCCTATCTTTTGTCAATACTTTCACTTTCACAGGCCCTCTAATTCAACCTCGTCGCTGCAAATGTCTACAACCTCACATGTTCAGCTCACAAGAATCATTACAAGAGAAGGAATAACTAGTATCAAATTTCTAATTACTAGTTATTATTATGATGATCTTTTCTTATAACATAATCAAATGCCAAAATCCGTTTACGATATAATCAAAATGGGCTTGTCGATTCCACTTTACCAGACAAACTTGATAGAAAAACTAAACAAAAACAAATGCCTAAAGATTACAGTACACTATTAGCAGCAAAATAACCAGAAAATATAAATCTGTAAAACAGCGAGGCAGAGAATATAAAACTGTTATATTAACTCAGAAAATGCAGCAAATGTCTTCTTCAAACTTTATTAGCAAAAACAAAGAGATATATACAGAAAACAGTAACTACTAAAAAGATATCAAAAGTTACGTCGGGAAACTTTCCCAACCCAAAATAGCTAAAGCAGATACGATGGGAAACTATCCCAAACTAACAGCAGTTTAAAATCAGATTTTACTTATTTTAACAAAACTGATTTGGAAATGTGTAGAGAACACTTGATAGGATTGAATTCTATGCCCTAACAGCTCTGCTAAGCTGTTCTAAATGTAGACCGTTTTCCTTACATTTTCACAGCTCTCCATAGCTTCTAATATCTACTCTAATATTGTTTTCAGGTACCAATGGCCGGTATATATGTGGTGGTGGCAGTAGGCTTGTTAATGGTAAGTTTTGAAGTTGGTTTGAGTTCAAAAGTGAACTATAATGTGGAAAAGGAGGCAGGTTGGCAGGAAGCTACTGCTACATGGTATGGCAGTCCTAATGGAGATGGAAGTGAAGGTATTCACACTAACACCCATCAGTAGAATATATTTTTTATAATCACATTAAGCTTGTGTGTGACTGTGTATATATATCAATTGATTGTGATATCAGGTGGAGCCTGTGGATATGGTAGCCTTGTGAAGACAGCACCCTTTGGGTCACGGGTAAGTGCAGGAAGTCCAGATCTGTTCAAAGGTGGTAAAGGCTGTGGAGAATGCTATCAGGTATATTATAGCTTATAACCTACAAGTTTCACTTTATATCTCATATGGTTCTTAGCTTTGGAATCATTAAATGGGGATGCTTTAGATAAAAGTTGATGTAAATTTGTTTTTTAAGATTTTATTACGTAATTGTTTTTGTTATATTGATCTAGACTCATGATTTCAGGTAAAATGCAAGGAGAGCGGTGTATGTTCACAAACACCTGTGAATGTAGTCATTACAGATGAATGTCCAGGCTGCCCATCTAACCATTTTGATCTTAGTGGAACTGCCTTTTCAGACATGGCAGTTAGTCCTGCTAAAGCTTCAAGTCTTCTTAAAGAAGGAGCGGTTTCCATTTTATTCAAAAGGTGTTTTTTAAATAGATTTGATTATTAAAATGTGTTTATGTTTCTGGCTGTTGTAATTTATAGATTTTAAGAGTGATTATTTCTATCTATTTTTTTTAAATATATGTGACACTTTTTATAAATGGTAACATAGATATTTATTCATAAATAAAAAATTCTTTATTTTTTTTTAATGATTTTTTTTTGTTGATAGTTTTGTTTCTTATTTGTCAGGGTATCTTGTGAATATCCTCGTAAGAAAATTGCATTCCATGTGAATGAAGGATCAACTAATTACTGGTTCTCTGTCCTTATTGAGTATGAGGATGGAGATGGTGATCTTCAAGAAGTCGATCTAAAGCAAGTAAGATTTAATTTAAGTTTTAGCTATAAGTTTCTATAACATAATTGCATACCATAATGTTCTTAATAATTTTATTATTTGTTTGGTTGTAGGATAACTCAAATACATGGAAAGGACTCAAGCAATTGTGGGGTGCCTACTGGTCGTTAGATGAGGGCCCATTGATTGCTCCATTTTCAATTCGATTGAAATCTCTTTCTTCAGGAAAGACACTTACTGCATACAATGTTATTCCAAAAAATTGGCAACCCAATGCTACATATATATCTCATGTTAATTATATATAATCATCATTAAAATAATTTACCACATCCAACATATCAACCCATTTACCATACCATGCATGTACAAATTATCTTATTTCCAACCCATTTACTGTTTCATACGCCAAAACTAGTGATGAAGAAAGTTGAGTGTGAGTATGTAAAGTTGAAATGTTATCTACTTATATTTCTTATCGCCTATAGTCAATTTTCATTTCATACTATACTTTTTAATTAATAAATATGATATAATCAACATTCAAACATTGCATGTGAAATTATTTCTTTTCAGAATTTGACACATTGCCAAATCATTACATGATGTCTAATATGTAATTATTTATGGAAAATCTTATTAAATAGGAGTGAATATAGTTTTATTTCTATTAAGGATGAACAATACACAAAAATTCAAACAAAGAAAATATCTTAAGATTTTTCTCATCCTTGTAAAGTACTTGATTACATGAGAAAATGGTAAATATAAAGACTTTATGTAAAATTTGTTTTATTGCAATTGTAATGAAAATGAATGTATGAATGTTTTAGTAAAATCTATTTAGATAAAATTATTAAATAAGAATATATTTTAATAAATTATGATTTAGGATTAGAAGTATAAATATAAGATTAAATATATAGAAATCAAATAAATTAATTATAATATCCAAATTAAAATTTGAATGGTAGATTATGTTGATTATATTGTAAATGATCTTATAAATTAATTTATTAACATTTAAAAATCATAATTTTCTTTGAACAAATATCAGAATAGATAAGTTGATTGTGATTTATTATAATTTATATGTACATTCATGAAATGAATCTTTAGGAATTTATAAATTATCTAAGGAGTCATGATATCTTTAGTTAAGCTATTGGGTGAACTTATTCAATAACTATGAACCATGATTTAAGATGTAATTTGATGATGCAATTAAGATGCCCTAACATTATACTATGGTGATCTTAGGTGAATAATATTTTGATCATTCTACAATCTTTTTAGTTTTTTAAGTATTTTTTCTAATGAATTATTGAACATCCTTAAACACAATAACTTGACACACAAATCAAGATAAATATGCACTAGACTAGCTAACAAAAGCTGGGAAGGATTTTAGCAAGGCTTAGATTTTAAAATATCAATATTCATATCCACAAAAAAATAAATAAATTTGGCCAATCAATCACCCATGTTTCTAATCTAGGGTGGAAAATGGGACATCTACAACTTGAAACTAATTTCTAGGGATGGGTGATCGTACAATCATGATAGAATTATTTTTTGAGTTAAATATGAGTCAAATTTCATGCAATAATATGTTATTATAGTTTTTTTTTTATTATGTGAAGAAAACTCTAATTAAAATGATTCAGAAAGATTTTAAAAAATGGCATGGGTACATGCAATTTTCACCATAATGTTTTGCTCCCAATTTGATGTTGCATGGAAACTACTATGTTGATGCATGCCAAAGTACAAAAAGATGTCAATTAGAAATTAATTATTTTTCAAAATCTCAAAGGGTGTGAGTATGCTCAAATGGTATAGGTATGGCTTTTAGTTCCTGATTTTTCCTCATAATATTGCTCAATAAAAACCTACAATAAAGAAAATCATGCAATGAGAAAAATCTATCACATATTTAAAATAAACGCTAACTACAACTTTCTTGAAAATTAATGTTTTAATTTTATTTTTTTTAAAAAGGATAAGGATAAGATATTATGTGTAAGAAGAAAGTGGTAAAGCTTTGACTAAGAATAAAAATGATAAAAATATGACTAAGGGAAATACTTTGACAATGTAGAGAGAAAGGTAAATTTTCCTTCAATAGAAGAATGACTATGACTCTATCACTTCGAAATATAACTAAAAAATTAGCAAGGGTGGCATATGTTCCCTCCACCCAAATTGGTTTCATACAAAGGATTAAATAAGTAAATAATATAGCCATGAAAAAATTATGTAAACATGGCAAAATATATCATCATGCGTGGTAAGTGATGTAGGAGCATAAAAGTCCTAGAGTTAACCTTCTATGTTAAAAATAATATTTCTAATAATCTTTTTTTTGTTTTGCAACTATTACTATCATTTAGTTTACTATAATTTCTTTCTTTTTTGCAATTTGAAAATACTCACTTTAGGTCTAGTTAGAAATCATCAAGTGGCTTTTAGTTCCTAATTTTTCCTCATAATATTGCTCAATAAAAACCTTCAATAAAGAAAAGCATGCAATGAGAAAAATCTATCACATATTTAAAATAAACACTAACTACAACTTTCTTGAAAATTAATGTTTAAACAATAAAAAAACAAATAGGATAAGGATAAGATATTATGTGTAAGAAGAAAGTGGTAAAGCTTTGACTAAGAATAAAAATGATAAAAATATGACTAAGGGAAATACTTTGACAATGTAGAGAGAAAGGTAAATTTTCCTACAATAGAAGAATGACTATGAGTCCATCACTTCAAAATATAACTAAGAAATTAGCAAGGGTGGCATATGTTCCCTCCACCCAAATTGGTTTCATACAAAGGATGAAATAAGTAAATAATATAACCATGAAAAAATTATGTAAACATGGTAAAATATATCATCATGTGTGGTAAGTGATGTAGGAGCATAAAATTCCTAGAGTTAACCTTCTATGTTAAAAAGAATATTTCTAATAATCTTTTTTTTTTTTGCAACTATTACTATCATTTAGTTTACTATAATTTCATTCTTTTTTGCAATTTGAAAATTCTCACTTTAGGTCTAGTTAGAAATCATCAAGTGGCTTTTAGTTCCTGATTTTTCCTCATAATATTGCTCAATAAAAACCTACAATAAAGAAAATCATGCAATGAGAAAAATCTATCACATATTTAAAATAAACACTAACTACAACTTTCTTGAAAATTAATGTTTAAACAATAAAAAAATAAATAGGATAAGGATAAGATATTATGTGTAAGAAGAAAGTGGTAAAGCTTTGACTAAGAATAAAACTGATAAAAATATGACTAAGGGAAAGACTTTGACAATGTAGAGAGAAAGGTAAATTTTCCTTCAATAGAAGAATGACTATGAGTCTATCACTTCAAAATATAACTAAAAAAATAGCAAGGGTGGCATATGTTCCCTCCACCCAAATTGGTTTCATACAAAGGATGAAATAAGTAAATAATATAACCATGAAAAAATTATGTAAACATGGTAAAATATATCATCATGCGTGGTAAGTGATGTAGGAGCATAAAAGTCCTAGAGTTAACCTTCTATGTTAAAAATAATATTTCTAATAATATTTTTTTGTTATGCAACTATTACTATCATTTAGTTTACTATAATTTCTTTCTTTTTTGCAATTTGAAAATACTCACTTTAGGTCTAGTTAGAAATCATCAAGTGGCTAGTTAACATTGCAATTTGAACTATTACAGTTCTAAACATTATCCAAAACATGCTAATTTTATTTAATTTATATTTGATGAGTATTTATTATAAGTTGCATCATGAATTTATTATAAAATGGAACCTTAAATTAGACTATGCGCTAGAGTATTTGATATTGAATAGTGTAAGGAGGTTACCTATTTACTTATCAATCCTTAGAGAGTTCACATATTGAGCAACATTATGTTTTGGGACTGATGTGATGTACAACCAAAGATGGTGAGTCTGCACATTTCAAGGAGATTCACACAATTTTGAGGCCAACTCAAAGTTGAATTCATTTAATGGTGCACTATATTTTTTAATTGGCATTAGCTTTCTACTTATTTCCTTGCATATAAGAAAGTTACTATATATATATATATATATATATATATATTGGATAGTGAATAAGCATGTGGGAGTTAAGATAGTTGTATCAAAATATCATAGAGATATCATAAGATATTTAGTCTAAATTAAGAAGTGTAATGTAGGAAATAGGGTTCCAGCTTTTTGGAAGATGAAACAGACAAGGGGAATGTGACTCTCCTATTTTGCTAACATCACATTCAAAGGGAGATCTAGAGATCTCAAACTAGGGATGGAGAGAAGGAAATAGGTTTGCAATAAGGTGTCCTAGGGTCTGATTAGAGACTAAAGAGGGGTTCACCACCAAGCTGGGGCTTGGAAAGACAAGAAATGAATAAAACATGCAAAGTACCATACAAAACCTAACAAGATGACCTAGGAAATGAAACTGAATTACACAATATCAAAATGGAAATGAACAGAGGTGTACCTAGAAGAGTGATGAGGTCGAAAAAAGCTTCAAAACCCTAAAAGAAATAATTTTAAGGCCCACTGGTGTTAGTTTAGGTTTTTTAATATTTATTTTTCCTACACATTATTAAGCATACTTAGGTTATGTGAGGACACGTGGTGTAATCCATCGATTACATGTGTCGCTCTCACCCACACGTGGGCAGTTGAGTCTCACACCCTCTTTTGGAATTTTATGCCACCTCACAAAACCTCTCTCTTGTCTCTTTCTGAGTAGGTTATGCCACATGTTCGACATTTTTCAAGTAGTCATAACTCCCACCTAATTTGGTTATTTGGGAGTTATTACCCCTTTTAGAATTGTGTGCCCATATTTAGCTATATAATCAACACTCACCTCTCCCTCCTATCTAGTTTAGATGAGCTCATATCAGCTCAGTCAATTCAAGGGAGTGCTAATGCATATTGTATCATTTTGAGTGTGATAATATCATTATTCTATTATTGCACCATATTCCAGCATTTCATCCTCTTCCTGCTCTCGTGTGGAATCTTAATCTTGGTTTTTCAGGTGATCCTGGGTGCTCGAGTTCATCAACAACTCTTACATGGTATCAAAGCATTTAGATCTGCAAGCCCCTTCTCAATTTGGGAGGAATTCAACATTGAGCTTTCTCTAGGAGCATTTTGAGCCAAAATGGACTATGCCATCAAGTACAGAAGGCCCAAACCCCCCCCAATTTCATATATAATTTGTCCAATTTGGACAAAGTTGAATTTGGGGATATTTTTTTTGCTCATCGACCCCTTGCACTTGCATGCATATTGAGGTGAACTAGTTGAGTAAAATTATTATTTTTTCACAATTTATGTTATAAAAAAAAAAAGTTTTTTATTTATAAAATTTTGTTGAAATTTTTTTAAAAGCTTTTTTATCGATTTTTTTTTGAAAAAAAATCAAAAAAATAAAAAATTGAAAAAAAGGGCTTCAAAAGCCTATGGAGGCTTCAGGGTATTTTGTACCCTGCCACAATAGGTATGAGGCATAGGCCCTAGCGGCCCCATATTCAAATCATCTGATAGCAAAAATACAAAAGACAATGAAATTTTAAATTTGGTGGTCCCACATTTCATATGTAACAGCCAGTGTATAAAAAAAATGGTGAATTCTTTACAAATCAGTATTCAATTCAAACAGCGGCTAACATTTTTCTAAAAATTGACACTTCAATATCAAATTCGGCGTCTAGTTGACTAGAATCAGTGATTTTAGAAATTTCTTGGCAATAGTACAAGATTTAGGAGCTTGGAGGAATGTTCCATGTCATCTACAGATTCCGACCGAAATTCTTCAAAATCTAGTGATGTTCATATGAATGTCATTTTTCTACACATAATCTAGTGGATATTCTTCATAGGGATGAATATTCTTTTTGACGGGCTCGTAGCCATCAAATTTAACATCGTCAATTGCTGACATCAGTCTATGTCAGCAATGACATCAACATTCCATTTGGATTTTAGGCCCCCCTCACCTTTTGAGTTTTGAGTTTTGAAGGTGATTTTTAGAGGTCCATAACTCAGCTATATAGAGGCCTTTTCAGGAGCAATTTTTTTTTTTTTGATTTGGGGTAGAATTTCATAGGATTCATAGTGGAGTCATATGTTTTTGCTCAAAGGATCTATATTTTCTAGAAAATTAGTTTTCTCAACAAATCTGAAGGACAACTCTTGTTTTTGGAACTTCAAACGATTGTAACTTTCACATACAACCTCAGATCAAGGTGATTCTTTGTTTGAAAGTTGATATTTTTTTTAGCACTACATAATGGTGCTACTTTGAGGTTATGATTTTGAGATTATTTTGTACTTTCAGTAGTTGGGTCCAATATTGGACATTGTAAACTCTGGTAACAACTCCAAAATTGTAAACACACTAATTATAAAGTGCCACCATCATGTTTTTTTGGGGGGATCATTGATTGAGTGAATTTGGTGGGGGTAGGGGGTGGGGTGTTCTTGTGGTGTTTTGATTTCTTTCATTTCTTTGTTGTGTTTTCTTACAATGGGGAAACATAACATTGAACTCCTAACTCCATATAATTATGCATCATGGAAATAATCGAGTACGTGCAGGATCATGATAGGCAAAAAAGTGGCAATATGATGGGTATGTGTAGGGTATGTGGCTAACAACTTTTTTTTAACCCAAAATTGATAAAATGAAAAGTGTTTTTAAAGGAGATTCTCAGCTTTCCACCAATATAAATTATGCTTACTTTGAATTTAATAAATAATTATTATTCATTTTCTATTTGAATTACAACTAAAGTCCCGATTGAGGATGATTGAAAACATCTATAGCGCTTAAATGGCATCACATTTTTTTATTCTCAAACACAAGGCCACATTCTATGCTCACATAATATAGGATTGAAAAAAGAAAAATTGAGTTTCATGAAGTTTTGACCAAGTTAAGGGCCAGACATAGAATTTTTCATGTTTTCTAAAAGTTGTAATAAAAAATTCATAATTAATTATTTACTTGGAAAAAAATTACAAAAAAATATGCATCACGTATGAACATGAGTCCTCTACTTATGTCCAAAATTTTATAAAAATATTATCCATTGTGGTTAGTGGTCAAACAAACACCTTACTTATTTTTCTTTGAAATTTATGCTACCGCATCGAAATTTCAAATTCCTTTCTCACCAAATAGATTTTTTTAAAAATAAACCTAGCATTTTAGAAACTACATTCAATTTTCTACAGATTCTATTCTTACATATTTTTGAAATAATATAGATAACTTATTCAAATTTTTACATCAAGTTGCCTAACTCTTATTTTTCTAAATTTTTTGCCACTTAAGGGCCTGTTTTTTTCATGATGATACTGCACATTCCCAATCAATATGAAATTATCCAAGGGGAAAAGGTTGCACAGGATATGTAAAATAATCTATTCCTAAACCTATTGACGTTGGTGCAAAAGCTTTGTGGGAGATCAATCATGAGAAAACTCTAGGTTATATTTTTTCACTAGTCTCTTTTGATTTACAATTTCATCTTGAATCATGCAAGACACCTAAGGAGGCTTGGGAGACTCTTCAAAAATTTTATGGTAAAACTAATAAGATTAGGGGTTATCAAATTGATAATGATTTGGTGAATCTTGATCCTAAATTTTTTTACCGCATCCAAGACTATATCTCCAAGATTAAGCAACTAAGATCATAGTTAAAGGATTGCAAAATTGATAAGGAGGATTTACAATTGATTTTGAATGTGTTATCCAAGCTTGGTCCTAAGTATTCCATTCTTTTTTTTGGATTTCACACCAATAGGATTTCTATGGAAACTGCATATGTTGTCCCTACATTTGATGCATTTCTAGATCTTCTAATCCAAGAGGAAATGATGTTGATTCAAATGGGTCTCATCAAGGTTTCCAAGTCACAATCATTGGTAGCTAGTGAGCCTAAGGTATATAAATAATCAGGATATCCTGATAAAAAACAAAAGAAGAAAAATAACAAGCCACAGAAAGAATTTGAATCCTCTTCCTCAAAAGGGGAATCATATAAAAAGGAGAAGCCCACATGTGCATATTACAAGAAATCTAGGCATGATGAACATCAATTGTTATTTAAAAAAAAATGATGAGTTGAAAAATATTTTAGCAGAGAATAAAATCAATTTTCATTCAACTATGTCAAAGGATTAATCATTTTCTTCTAAACCAAAGTCATAGAAACAAAAGGGGAAAGCACTTGTGCCCATTGCAAATTTTGAGTTAGGGAGATGGATCCTTGATCTGGAGCTTCACACCACATGGCTTCATCACGGAGTATGTTCTCTTCATTTGAAACCTGTTCATCACCAAACATCCTAATGGCCAACAACACATATATGTGTGTTTGTGGGAAAGGATATATTGGCATAGACGAAGGATCATTCAATGACATGTCCTTTTTGTTCCTTCATTGTCAACAAATATCCTTTCTATCTATCAGATCACACATGGTGGGGAAGGAAAAAGTGTTGAGTTCACACCAGATTCTATGATTATTCAAGATTTGCATAGAAAATATATTGTTGCAGTTGGGGAGGTGAATCATCAATCTCGAGCATACACACCTCACATTTTTCCTTTAATGTTCCTTCGGCTGATGTACACACTCAGGCATCTAGTGTGGACACTTTTGAGTAGATTAAGTATGGTCAAGTGAATCTTAGTATTATTTCAATTGAGGTTCAAGAGACATGTGATGAGACTTCATCTTCTACATCACCTATTTTTTCTAATGATATTGGTATTGCTACATCCATGGATTCTATTGATTTAGTGCAATAGAGCATTCATTGTCTTCTAGACATAGCTACTTGGGATAAGTACTTGACTCTGGACATTGCAAGTAACTTGTTTTGTGAGTCCTATCTTACAGACTTGGAGGAAAAAATTGAGTGCATACATCTTCTCTTTGATGAAGTTTCTTCATCTTCTTCAAATATTGAGGGGGGACCTTTTGACCCTCTTGTTCTTTAGGTACCCACATGATCATTCTTCATAGTTTGACATGACTATGGTTACTATTTAGCACCATTTGGAGGAGGCACCTTTGTATTCAGAGGAGATACTTTTGTCTTCAAATTTTGTTCTACATCCATCTCCACTAGGTTTTGGATTGTCATCTTCTATAGTGTGGCCTAGAACACTTGATTTGATGGTTGTAACTTTTGGCATCGACATGGGGACACCTAAGTAGAGTTAAGAGACATCATACATTTTTATTATTCTTCCTTCATATTCCTTTTAGGAATGGGAAGATATCCTACATGCATCCTTGGTTTTCTTTCTTCCTAAGGGGAGGAATATTTTTCGGTGATCTTGGATCATCTTCAACTTCTTGTGTCGAGCATTCACCAGCAATGCATGAGATTCTACATTGGGGGACTATATGGTCTCTCTTCTTCTTCTCTCTTTGGGAGGAGTTTTTTCTAATGAGTTTTCTTTTTCTAATATTTTGAGAGTTTTCATCATTATACATGAGATATCTAACATGGTCGTGTAGCCGAGACCCATCTTTTCATTGTTTCATCCTATCACCCACCTAAGCTATGCTTAAGGGGGGTGTTAGTGTAGGTTTTTTAATATTTATTTTTCCTACACATTATTAAGCATACTTAGGTTATGTCAGACATGATTTATGTGAGGACATGTGGCATAATCCATCGATTACATGTGTCGCTCTCACCCACATGTGGGTCTCTTTTGGAATTTTATGCCACCTCACAAAACCTCTCTCCTATCTCTTTCTAAGTAGGTTATGCCACATGTTCAGTATTTTCCAAGTAGGCATAACTACCACCTAATTTGGTTATTTGGGAGTTATTACCCCTCTTGGAATTATGTTCCCATATTTAATGATATAATCAACACTCACCTCCCCCTCCTCTCTAGTTAAGATGAGCTCATATCAACTCAGTCAATTCAAGGGAGTGCTAATGCATATTGTATCATTTTGAGTGTGATAATATCATTATATTCTTTATTGCACCATATTCCAGAATTTCATCCTCTTTCTTCTCTTGTGTGGAAGGTTAATCTTGGTTTTATAGGTGATCCTAGGTGCTTGAGTTCATCAACAACTCTTATAACTAGGAATCATATGCTAGTCTAGGTGATTTAGTCCCAGACTGAGTTTTCTGTGCCAAAAATAGAATCTAATAGTGCTTAATTTGAATCTCTTGAAACCCAAAAAATGGTAGTACTGGGACTTATACACCCAAGGTGGTGTATTAGTCCCAATATTATTTTTTGAAGGGTTAAGACCTGGATCTACTCTCCTATCTCTACTCTTCCTACCACACTTTGTTTTTGGGTCTTAAACTCTGATTTGAAACCTGCAGGAGACTTTTAGTGAAGTTGAAAACATTATGATGACTTGATGAATTTCTTCAATCTTGCAACCTAATCTTCAGAGGATCTTCAATCTCAAAGGGTAAGTGCACCAAGATGGTTCCCAAAAAGGGGGCTTAAGTGGCTACTTTTTTATTTTTTTGAAATCAGGAAATGCTAACCTTGGACGTGAAATTGAGGATAGTTACACTCAAAATTTTGAGATGGAACAAAAAAAAGGATTGAAGTGCTCCGAGTCTACTTTCTAAAATACTAATTTATTTTGAAAATGGTTGAGATGAAGGGGTTCAAAAGAGGGATGTACATAAATTTGTGTTGTTTTTGTCAGAAAAACATAACATAGCAACTCTTGTATGACCTGAGCACGGTGAACTTTTTTGTATTATTTTTAAAATCGCTATGGTCAGAAGTTATCTAATAGCATCTAGTTGGTGCACAATTTTTCAGATAATTGTTTAATGAATATTTTATTTTTTACTAATTTTCTAAGTGAACACTTCCCGAAAAGTAGAATTTTGGCCGTGCTCCCTCTACAAATTTTTGAAACTAATTGATTTTTTTTTCTTTTTCTTTTTTAAATTTGAAGAATGGAGTCTAGTTTCTAAAAATGTAATTTATTTGAAATTTTGATGAATGGTTAATTTATAACAGAAAAAACACTAAACACTGCTTTTTGGCAAAAAACAAACATACAAACAAAAAAAATTATGGATGAAAGGCTTAACATTGTCAAAAAGTGAAAAAAATTACATCGTTGGATAACTAAGAGAGAACCTAACATTACCCATGTTTTTGATTTTTTCAATATTGAACTAGATGAAATCTTGAAGGTGAGAACGGACCTGGTTATGTGAAAAATTGTAGAATTTGCAAAAACACATCTCTGGCCTTGTTGGGAATGCCCTCCAAGCCTTTGGGTTGGTATTCCAAGGAAAATAATTTCAATTTTTTCTTTGTTTTTAACGTGAAATAACGTGTGCGCGTTTTAACGCGCTCGCATTTTTTTTTTAAATTCATAAGTGGCCAAAAAATTTGCACCCAACTTCATGCACTCACCTAGAAACCTAAATCTACAATCACACACCAAAGAAAAGAGAAAACTTGTTGATTGTTAGAGAATAAGGGTTTTCCTTCGCCAAACCATGTTTAGGTAATTAAACCAAATGATGGAACAATGAAATAAGGATATGAAGCATGAAACATGGGATATGAAACATGAACAATGATACCTTGAATGATGTCTTGTAAATCTGTAATCTAACATGAATTGGCCATGAATAATATCGATCTTGATCTTGAACTTTGGTATGAAACAGTGCTTGTACATGGATCTTAATGCTATATCACAACACTAGCTCAACAACATGATTGATACTTGATGACCTTAACTTGATAATTGATCTTGAATTGCTGCAATAAATGATGAAGAAATATTCCCTTGAATGCCTTATAAATGATCTTGAATACTCTTTTGAAATCTTGTAAACTCTTGAATGCTCTTGTGAACTCAATATAAGGAATGCTCTCTTGAAATTCTTAGGTGAAAATGAGTGAAATAACCTTGTATTTATACTTGTTTATGCCAAATTTCCCAAAATTACAACACTACAAGCCAACATCAGATCTAGGAGGATGAAATCCCACCAAGAATTTGAATTAAATTTAATTTTGGGCCACATGGGACTCATATGTCAAAACTGGAGTATGAGTCCTATTAGAATTAACTATGGGACACATTTTTCAAAAATGCTTAGAATGACATAAAATTAGGATTGAGGCCCCAAAACCTAGGTGGGAATCATACACCCAAGGTGGCATATGAGTCCCAAATCACTAAATCTAGGCTAAACAAGCTAAAAACACCTGAATTATGATTGGATGTTTTATGCCAGGATTATCCTCAAAAAGATGCATTAATTAAAACTTGCGGATGTAAAATAAGGCTGGCCAATTAAAGCATAAAGAAACCCTATTATTTAATAAAACCCTAGAAAATTGTGAAAGTGTGTTACAACACTTTACAACACTCTAAATAAGGCATCAATAAGCTCATTTAGCTCACAAGGGTCCTAAAATTAATGTGAAGGTACACTTTACAACATTAAATTAAGGAAAAATTAGGTCTATTTAGCTTAAAAAGGCCCTAAATCCAATGTGAATGTAGAAAATACATTACAACACTAGATCAAGGTGACATTAGGTCCATTTTCATGTTTTAACCATTCCCAGATTAAGTGAAATTGTACCATCTCCAAGAAGGGCATACAATTTCCATCATTACAAGAGGTTATTGTTGGTGTAATTAATTATTTAATTCCTAGATTAATTAGTTGTCATCCTTATCTTTTTGAGCTATCTTGTTGCTCAAGATAATATAAGGGTTATGCATCTTTGCTTTTATAAAGCAAATCATTATCATGTAAAAAGAATTCTCGAATAATATTATGTTGCACATTCTTTTGCAACCTCTCTGCTTTTTCTGATTTTCTCTTTTGTGGAAGGTCTTTTTGGTTTGCAAATCTGATCTTGGTTTCTAACATGGTATCAGAGCCTTGATTTGCAACCCCTTCTCAGAGTTTTGGAGAGATTCAATGCAGAGTTCATTCGGGGTTCCTCGAGGGATCTGACCTTGAGCATTTTTTTGGTGCATTCTGGAGCAAAACGAACACTGCCATCGCATTCGCAGTGCTCCAAAACCCTTAGATCGCCTGTCATTTTGCTCAAATCCGAGTAGTTGCAATGAGAGGCAAAAAAATTTTAAGGGCACACAGATCCGTACAGATCTGGGCCCTATTTGTCTCGATTTCTGTGCAGCGAATGGTACAAGTTCTCTGGTTTTTAATTTATTTTTTTTCCATTCATAAATTTTTTTTAGGTTTTTCTATACTTTTCCCTACATGCAAAATTTTATTTTGCTATAAAAAAAATCAAATCAAAATTTTTGTTTGTTTTTTTTTAAAGAAAAATTATATATATATATATATATATATATATATATATATATATATATATATATATTGTGCAAGGGTACAGACCTGCGCAGGTTACATCCCTACACAGGTCGTATCATACCTGTGTGGGCCCCAAGTTTCTTCCAGCCAGCTAGCGGCTCTGTCCAACCGGCGGCAACTCCCAACCGTCTTCCGATGGGTTTCAAATCCGGCGGCATATCCTAAGCGCCCATGCAAAACTCCAGTGGCCTGCTCCTTAATTCTAGCGAGCTTCACAAACAGCAGCAGGCTCTAACCCTCACTAGTGGCAAAAATCAGGGAATATTCCCTGCATTCAAATGAAAATCCGACACAACCTCCCAGGCAGCCGACAGAATATTCCGTCAGCATATTCTTTGTAGAGGCGCATTTCCGACGACTGTCAATTTTTTTTTGCAGGGGGGAGATTTTTTGCTGCGACGTCCAAATGGCCATCAATTTTAAGCTCACATTTGCTGACATCAGCATGACATCATCGGTCGTACGGCCACTCTTTGTCCCCTCCTAACCCAGTTTTCCTTCAAGGAGAAGCTTTTTTTCTTTTAGGCATAACTTCAAGGGCATATGGTATCGAAATCAAGCAAATGATATATCGTCGGAAAGCTAGTTCTGAGCACTTTCCTATGGTGTAGTTTATTTTTCATTTCTTTTCTATTTAGCTGCATTTATTTCTGTTTGAAGTCAGATGTTCATTTATGGCTTCCAAGCTCATAACTTTTTGGCACGATCTTCATTTTTCGCTATCTTTGCGGCGTTGGAAAGGTATTGAGGAGCTCTATGTTGTTGTACATGCACTTTTCTCTGTATCTATCCCAGGTTGATCATTATTCTAGATTTTTCCTGATGGATTTCTTGGAGATTACTTCGATGTTTTGGCAGTTGGAAGGGTGAAACTTGAATCATTGCACTTCATTTCAGTATCACATCATTCAATAATCTACTGTTGCTTCAGAGATTCCAGGGTTGTTCCAGTTTGTGAGTTTTCTAGTGTTTCGTGGCATCGGGTCTGTTGTTGCTTTATCATGATTCCTTGAGTCAAGCTTTGACTCTCATTTGGTTTTAGTAGTAAACATAAGTATCTTTCCTTGCTTGCCAATTTCAGGTTCTAGTGTTACTCCACAGTGTTCTTCCAGTGCTTCTTTGGAGCAGTCATCTCATTGTAGGGGGTTTTTGTCCCACTGGGTTTTCCTTCTCTACCTCATAATTGCATTTGTAAATGAGTACCTGATCAGGCCTTGTTGTTGGGACTCATCTCTTGCATAATAATTTTCTTCTCCCTAATTTGCACTTATGGGGGGGTGTTGGTGTAATTAATTATTTAATTACACTTTGCATAAGTTTACTTATGTAATTATTTAATTCCTAGGTTAATTAGTTGTCATGCTTATTTTGTTGAGCTATCTTGTTGCTCAAGATAAGATTAGGGTTACGCATCTTTGCTTTTATAAAGCAAATCATTATCATGTAAAAAAAAATCTCGAATAATATTATGTTGCACATTCTTTTGCAACCTCTCTGCTTTTTCTGATTTTCTCTTCTATGGAAGGTCTTTTCGGTTTGCAAATCTGATCTTGGTTTCTAACAGTTATACCTTTTTTTTTCCTTTGGAAGATCATGAATATGATGGAATTCTATTTGTGGTTCATTAAATCAATTTATTGTATAAGTTTTATGTTACAAACTATGTAAATTATTGAGTGTTATTATTTTATTTTTTGTATGGTTTCATGTTATTTAACAAAACACTCTATGACTATGTTGGATGGTATAAGAACTTAAAATTGAGTCCTCAAAGAAGAATATTTAAGAGATTATTCTACCATCAAATTTTTAGACACAATATTCCTTGGATAATTAAATTTGTTTGTGAGCAAATCATTGATTATGAAATTTATAATAGATTTTAAGTCAAGACCTATCCATGAAGAATTTAAGAGATTAAGGTGTTCTCCATATTCCAATTTAAATTGAAAAGATGTTTAGTATGATGAGGAATGTCTAGATTTTATTGGATGTTATTGAATAAGACTAAAAAATGTGCCATTACCCTAGATCCAATGAAAGTGATGAAGGAAATAAGGAAGGTGATAGACAACTATAGAAAAAAAAATGATAGAAGAAGTAGAAGAAGATATAATAATATTGAATCTTATTTCTAATATTAGTAAGAGGATTATAATTTATATTCATAATTATATTTTTATTATAAATATTAATAAATTGATTGATTGTGTAGAATAAAAAATTGCATACCATTTATTATTTATCCCTATTTAAATTATACTTATGTTCGTGTCTACTCATGTAGCATATTATAGGTCTCACATAGCGACCTACCAAATCCTATTTCCTAATATAAAGGTGCCAATAATGTTATTTTTTGTGTTTTTGTTTAAATTTACACTTCTATTCACATCTAACTCCATATTCTCTCTTCTTGTCATTTTTATTACTTTCAAACCTTTATTGAGTCTACTAAAATTAGAGAGATGTACATCAACTTCTGGATTCATCTCCCATTTTTTTTTAAAAAGTAATTATTGTTAAAAATTTGTGGGATTATAAAACCAATATGACTCTATAATGAAAGGAATAAAGTATAACTCCCTCTTACAACTTATTTTATGTCCTAAATATTTTTACATTTTCAATATGGGATGCCCAAATTCAGGAGGACATACATTTTTATCAAGGAGGTTGTTGGGGTCACCTTTTCAAAATTGTAGAGCTCAAGAAGATCTACATAAGAAACTTGAAATTCTTTATTTTTCTTAAAAGTAAAGTCTATAGCCTAGAAATTGATTTTTCATGTTTCTATGTAGTCTAAAATCTGCATTTTTAATAATTGTGATGGGGTAAAAGGGGATCTAGGGTCTAAATCACACCTTAGCCCATCTAACATTCAGGGACACAAAAATGATCATAAGCAACCACTTGGTTACTATACTCAATGGAAGAGCCGAAATGGTTGATCAAGGTTTTGGTCCCTTTTGTGGTAGTGGGGTTGGATCTAATTTAGAAGAGATGTGTGTGATGTAATAGGGGTGACGTACTAGTAGCCGCTAGGGCTAACTTCTCGCATTCGTGCAGAGTGCAAAATAGGTCTGATTTCAATTATTATTTTTAGACTTCTTCATAAGCAAGTTATGACCTTAAAAAGAAAAAAATAGCTTTTGGGCATTTAAAACACACTTTGTGGAACCTATAAAGCGAAAGGTTGTCAAAAAGGGTGTTTTAAAACATTTGTCCCCTATATCTTTACCACTTCACCACTACCCGTTCACTAGACAACCAATAAAAACTTACAAAAATTCAAGGTGTTTTCAATAGTTTTCAATGTGTTTTATGTTTTTGGTCAACTACACATTCAGTAGTGAACATATATTGGTGTAATTTGTAAATTTTTATTGGCATAATTAAAACAATGTAATGACTAAAATTATATAAATGGTTATTGGGGGGTCAAGTAAACATGGAGTAAATAGCAATTAGATCATGGACAACAACTGGCACATTTCCCCTAGTGAATTAGGCTAATGATGTACCTACAAAAAAATGATGGAATTACAAAAAAATTATGGAACTCAAACACATGAATAGATTATAGAGAAGCTGAGTGCAAAGACATAAGAACCTATAATTCAAATTTGAGTTGAATTTGGTTGGTTAGGCATGTGGGCGCCCTAGACTAGGATTGTTACTTTTTCCAAAACTCTGAATAGATCTTAGTAGGTTATAGTATGTAGGTCCTTCCTTTTGGGTTTCAACTTTGTGACTTTGTATCTCAATAAATAGTTCATCTTGCTGTAATTTATTGGAATAGGATGCTTGAATGTTTGATCTTGCAATTGGGCCTTGAATCTCCTTCCAATTTTTCTTAAGTTCTTCCACCTATACACAAGAAAGGAGAGAAAGGGTTGTATCGTATAGGGTCTTGCTTAAGTCAAATCCCATTTTGGTGTTCCCACCTCTACAATGGGTATGATGATGTGATGGTGGTCAAGAAGAGGCGAAATGGATAAAACAAGTGGTAAATTGACGAGTGTTGCAACTTACCACTTTAGATCTGAGTTCCTTGATGGGCTAAAGTCATGGGCACATATGTAGGAGCATCCAGGGAATGAACAATCCACATCAACTAAAGACATCGAAATTTTCTTGTTTGATCATTTTTTGTTTCATTAGATGATAGCAGAGGAGATTGAATGATGTTTTTCATTAATTTACAAATGTCATATTTTGTTATTTAGTTTGAAGCTCCATTTACAGGCAGTTCATTGGAAATTCGAATAATTTAAATTGTTCATTTTATTGAACATTGGAAG